>BMAO01008865.1:0-99562 GCA_019973975.1 Trichonephila clavata | reverse complement strand
GGATGTGACTTTTGATAAAATGCACTGTGATGCAAAAGAACTGGTGATCGATTTGATATCTCTGCTAACTTTGAAGTGCCGCAGCCACGTCACAGAGTTCAACGGAAAAAATGTAAATTTTAATTATGAAGCACAAGTGATCCGATTAAATTAAAATTCAAGATAGAGTTTTATTTTTTTATATTGGTCGAAGCAGTTAATACTTTGGAATGCAGATTTAATTTAATGAGTAATGGCAGTAATTGTTTTCATATGATTTAAGAGATACCTTTAAAACTTTAATTAATTAAAAACTGTAAAAATTTAGAAATGATGTTGACCGACGGAGAATCATTGGATGTAAACGCGCTTGATTGAGCAGCTTTCAGTTTCAGCTTTAGCAGGCAAAAAAAAAAAGCCCAGTTGAAGTTTAAAATTTATTCCTGTTTTAGAATTTGCTCCAAATCTTGTTATTGCATTTAGTTTACTTTCTTTGCTAATAAGTTTGGCAAGTGTAGATATTAGTTTCTCAAATTAAAATTTATAAAAAATTCTTACTGTTCACAAATTCTAAAGATAAATTAAATGGCTTAACTACATTGGCTATCGAGCATGAAATAGCTGAACAAATTGATCAAAAAGTTTTCAGAATTAAAAGTCAAAAAAAAAAAAGTGGTAATTCTTATGTCTTAGTTTTTAATATATACACTGCTGGCCACCGTAAATGCAACACCAAGAAAGACAAGAGATAGCACAACAAAATTTATTTTGTAGATAACATGTTGACCAAGTATCAAATGATTAAATTTATAGACTTCTGTGAAGTGTGGCTCCTGCCAGAAACAGTAGCCAGAGTAGCCGCCATTGTTGGAGATCACCGCTGCCACACGCCTCGGCATTGATTCAAAGAGACTTTGGATGTGTTCTTGGGGTACAGAAGACCAAGCAGCTTCCACACGTTGCCAAAGTTGATCTGGTGTGGCAGCTGGGGGTGTAATCTGGGTCAATCATTGAGCAACCATGGACCACATGTTTTCTATCGGCGAAAGATCCGGAGAGCGAGCCGGCCAGGGAAGCAATTCAATCTGGTAATTGACGAAGAACCTTTGGACAATGCGTGCCACGTGTGGTTGCGCATTATCCTGTTGAAATATGGCTGTGGCCAAATCCTGAAGGTAAGGAAGGACAACTGGCTCCAACAACTCGGGGATGTAGCGCTGGCTGTTTAAAGTACCGCCAATGGGTACTAGAGGAGTGCGAGAGTGATATCTAATACCGCCCTATACCATAATATCCGGTGCAGGACCAGTGTGGCGGTGCATAACGCAGCTGTTCAGCATCCTCTCTCCATGGTGTCTCCAGACTCGAATCCAACCATCGTGGTGTTGCAGACAGATGCGTTACTCGTCAGTAAAGACTTCTTCCCATTCTGCCGCCCACATCCTTCTTTCATCGCACCATTGGTGGAGGAGACGTGTATGGATTCTGCGTCAAGGGTAGACCAAGCAACGGACGTCTTGCGAACAGACCACTCTGCTGTAAACGGCGTCTAATGGTACGCACAGACAGTGAATGATGCGTTACAGACTCAATGTGCTGTGATATGGTTCGTGATGTGACTGAGAGATCCGTCACTGTCATGCGAAAAATTTGCCTGTCCTTACGTGAAGTGGTGCATGGAGGTGGATGCGATCAACTACGTCGGTCCGTCGTACCCTCCTGCATCCAGCTGTCACATATCCGCATTAAAGTTGTTTGGTTTAGTCCAACACTACTACCGATTTCCCTGAATGATAATTCACAATCTCGGTAGGCCATTATTCTTCCTCTGTCGTACTCGGATACTTGATTAAAAGCTGATCGCTGTTTTCTACAAGACATAACTGATCATTTTTTGAAAACCACAAGAAAAACACAATTGCCGAACTCTAAATAGTGGAAATCTCCAAGCCTTAAATAGCTCTTTGAGGTGGCGCCACAGGCGTGCTTGATTTGTATCTGCGATGAAATTCTAATCATTTGCATATCTCACCTCCGATAATGCATGTTGTAAATTTCATGTTATTTGCGTGCTTCCTTCAGGGTGTTGCATTTACGGAGGCCAGCAGTGTATATATATATATATATATATATATATATATATATATATATACTGTTAGCTCCCTGTTTCTTCGCAAGGAATATTCAAGTTTTATAGGTGTGCATTTATGAACAATTTGTGTCTTTTTTAATGATAGTTTTTTTTTTTTTTTACTTTGGGGAGAGGGGCGGCATTTTTCATTTCTGTCCGGGCGGCAAAATTGCTAGAGCCGGCCCTGCTCACAAACGCATAAATACAATCTGACAAACCACTACCAACACTTTTATAGCTTTCAATTTCGAATCAAATTGCGTCACTCGCCAGAACCACTTTTTAAAGAGGTGTTCGGATTCTTTTGGCCAGATTAATCATACCAATTAAAAAACCGGTAAAAAATCACAAGAAAACAAAAAATAGTCCGCTTGTTTTCAAAATTCAGAGCTACATTACCCGTAATTCTTTGGATAAGAAACCGGCTTATACAGTGTGACTAGATCAGGTGTGCTAACTTTTTCAGAAGAAACCACTATCTGGATAAAAAAAAAATATGCGTGCCGCTTCTCCGTATTTTCCAACAAACAAAAAAAATGCAAAAAGGTAAAATTTAAAAAAAAAGGTTGCTCTTAGGCTTATTATGGAATTTTTAAGCAAATAGTACATTTTTTATCCAAATCTAAGTAGTAAAAATTTAAAAATAATATAATAAGTCAAAGTATAAAAACTTAGAATTTTTTGTCAATATAATTTTCCAAGTTCTCAATCAGTTGGGTTAGATATAAAAATGGAGTAACTTGAAATATATTTAATTCTAAATAATTATTAAACAGTTAGTACTTGCTTAATGGGCTACTGAATTTGTAGTTTTTTTTAACCAAGTCATCTATATTAGAATTAGTTCTTGGAGATATTAATAAAATTAGGGTGTTTTAGGAATATATCAGATAATTTTGAGTGATATTTTGATTTTATTCACAATAGAAAACATTTGATCACAAACATTTGTTTATCCATACCTACAATAACAT
Organism: Trichonephila clavata; assembly: GCA_019973975.1. Classification (NCBI taxonomy): domain Eukaryota; kingdom Metazoa; phylum Arthropoda; class Arachnida; order Araneae; family Nephilidae; genus Trichonephila; species Trichonephila clavata. Next base: position 96,478 of record BMAO01008865.1, on the reverse strand, counting down.
CTTACAGCCAAATAGTATAAATTGACAAAATTGCTTTTTGGTAAAAATTTCTAAAATTCAATATAATTCGGATCATTTGCAGTTGAAATAAGTTTGTGTATATCCTTTTCAGTTTAATGTGGTGCCGATGTCAATAATTTCGATTTGGATTTCAGGTTGGGAACAATTAACGTTTTGCAGAGAAATTGAAAAAAAAAAAATTTTGAAAAAATCAACATTTTTTTTAAATTTTGAAAATCCTCAAACCTAGCCTAGCCTAAGCCATGTGAATTAATCCAGCAAAATGGATAGTAAATTTTAAAATCTAGGATAGCTGGGAGTAATATTAATTTTGATAGACAGTTCCTGCATTAGTGTGAATGTGTCTTTTATTCCCCAAAATCTAGACAAAAAGTATAAGTTTATTCACAAAAGAAATACGACTAATTAAGATAGACAAAATGCAATATTTCCCAATCATTTTAATTTTAAATACACAATATCGGTAAAAATAAAAAGCTTAACTCCGTCTTCATTCTTAAGTGAGTGAATATTAACGAGCTACACGAGGGCTTTTGGGACGGTCCGCGTAATTTTGAACCATGGTCAAGTGACGCGAACGACACCTGAGCTGGCACCCCCTCTCCTAACTACCACACCACACCAATGGGAGGACTTTTGAGCTCTCGACAGATTTAACGTGCATCGCGCCCCTACACGGCGGTTCTTTAGTGGTACTAGGATCGAAATCAAGACACGCTAGCCATGATCCGATGCCTAGACCACTCGGCCACCGCGGCCACTCAAGTGAATCCGAATTGGTGTGAGATCGTTTCTCATTAAGTTCTTTTTTTTTTTTTCTTCTTTTTTTTTAAAGTTATTTAGTATAACTTTTCATCTAACTTTGGAGAAATTTTTCTTAATTTTAGAACTTACACGGGTTAGTGTATTAATTCAAAATAGATTGTTGGACTAGGGTAGAAAAAATGGGTGATTTTTCTCACCAAGAATATAAAATGAAGGTATTGGCGAGCGACGACACTGCCGTTGACTTTCTATGCATTAAGCGCGAAGGGAATCTTCAGTACTCCGTTTTCTTTCTTCTTATGTGTGTGGTTATAGTTCTTTTAGTTCTTTTCTTTTTTATACGGCAGTTACGCATCGTGTCGTTGGTTCGCCCTTTGTCTCCATCGCAAACCATACGAGCCTTGCATATGAGTCAGATGCACATGTGCGCTTGTCCAATTCTACACTGGATGCTACAAACGCAAATATCATATGCATTTTCAGCTATCTTTGTGAACAGTATTAAATGCTTGTATATAGTGTCATTATTACTACTGTTATATCTACCATTGGATAATTAGTTATTGTTTCTATAAAACTATTCGTTTAGTTTTGATATCAATTTTAATTATTGTTACTTGTGAAAAGGTAAGCTTTAATAATGTGGATTAGTATAACAACCAACTTAATTTTAACTTATTTACAGAACTCTAATTTAAAAATGACAGCTTCAAAATCTAAAAAGAAATGTCGGTATTATTCATTGGATTACTTAAAATTTGGATTTATTTGTTCACCGACAAATGAAACTATTCCTATGTGTCTTATATGCGAAAAAACTTTTGGAAATGAATACATGAAACCGTCAAAAATGAAAGATCATCTTGAAAGGCTTCATTCAGATAAAAAAAATAAAAAATTAGAATTTTTCAAAAAACTCAAAGAAAAATTCACATGTCGACCAACTCTATAAAGTTTTATGAAACAGTCTACTGAAATTGAAAATGAAAGAGGATTAATTGCTTCGTACAAGATATCGCTTAATATAGCAAAGAGGGGAAAACCCCACACAATCGCAGAAGAAATTGTAATACCTGCAATTAAAGACGTCATTGAGAATGTGATGAAAAAAGACTCTACTAATGTTTTAAAGTCTTTGCCATTAAGTGCAAATTCTGTAAAACGGCGTATTGACGAAATGGCCGAAGAAATAGAAAACACAGTAGTTTCGGAGCTAAAAAATTGCAAGTTGATACAAAAATACAACTTGATTAATCTGTTTTTTGGCGTTTCTGCTATTCTTATGGCGTATGTTAGATATTTCAGTAAAATTAAAGAAGTCATTGAGGAATTTTTATTTGCTAAATATCTTGAAACCGATGAGAAGGGAGTGACAATTTTTAGATGTTTACAAGAATATTTAAATAAATATGACATTCCGCTTGAAAATATAATAGCAGTAGCCACAGATGGCGCACCATCTATGGTAGGGCGTTACCGAGGTTTTGCTACATGCCTCAAAGAAAAAGTGCCCGGTATTCGTACTTTTCATTGTGTGTTGCATAGACACAACTTAGTAACAAAATATCTGAGTTCAGAGTTACATGAAGCTTTACAGTTTTGTGTTAAATCTATTAATCAAATTAAAATTCAACCTCTTAAATCAAGATTATTTGCCAAACTTTGTGAGGAAAACAATGAGTTATTTAACCAATTACTTCTGCACACCGAGGTTAGATGGTTGTCTAGAGGTGTATGCTTGCAACGGCTCGTCAATTTATTTGACTCCACGACAGAATTTCTGAACGAAATAAATCCTGTTCTAAGCAATGAACTCCAAAACAATAAGAACCATATTTTTTATTTAGCAGACTTATTTGGAAAATTTAATGACGTTCAAACAAAACTGCAAGGAAAAGATGTAACAATTATCCAAGCTCGGACAATACTGTTAGGCTTCCAAGTAAAATTAAATTTATTTAGATCTTCATTGCTACGTAAGGATTATAAGTATTTTTCAAATCTGCAACAATTAAAGATAAAAGAAGAAGACTTGGAAATATATACAAATCATCTTCAAAAATTAAGCGACGATTTTAAACTGCGCTTTGTTGATTTGGAAAACATCGACATCCCTGATTGGATTATTGCGCCATTTTCGGCGCAAATTGATAACGTCGACATCAACATACAAGATGAGCTTGCTGAACTATTGTCCAATCTTGAAGCAAAAACGTTTTTTAAAAATTTGACAATACATAAATTTTGGACTAATATAAACATAAAGCAAAATAAATTAAATGTAAAAAAACTTTTTTAAGAACAAGCTTTTATTTAAACGCGCTAAAAAGAATAAAATAAACCTTTCCTTTAAAACATTTTTTACTATCAACTTATAACGTCATTACACAATTTATATGATATAAAAGCTTGTCGCAATATTTAAGTACTCATATTTACTTAGTTTGAATTTTTAAAAACCAAAATCAATCAGGTCAAGTTATTTATTTTACTTGTTTATCTACACAGGTAAATCTCGCGACAAGCTTTTATATCATATAAATTGTGTAATGACGTTATAAGTTGATAGTAAAAAAAGTTTTAAAGGAAAAGTTTATTTTTTATTCTTTTTAGCGCGTTTAAATAAAAGCTTGTTCTTAAAAAAGTTTTTTTACATTTAATTTATTTTTTACTTTTTAGTTATCGTTGGACAGGTTTCTCAGCCTGTTCAACTCATTGAACGCTGGTTCGCCATCCCTGGTTTAGCTGACTTAATTCTCGCAAAATGGGGTATTAGACTAAAAACACAATTTTTTTAAATCCGTAATTTTTAAGCAATTTTTTCAATCTTCATGCAGATTTTGGCTAACATTGTTCTACACACGGAAAAAAAAGGTTTAGTGAGATTATCTTCATAAATGACAAAGTTATTAAATGTTTAATTAAAATTTTGACTATTTTTGAAAAACTTAAAGAATATATTATTTATTTGAAATATTTTGAAGATAAGGGATGTATTTCTCTAACATATTAGAAGAAAATTTTAATTGTTTTTAAAAACTTCAAAAGGCATTTAAATATTTGTATTAATCAATAAAATGCTTAAGACTAAAAACGCATTTTGTAATCAAAAAAGAAAGTTTTATCAAATAATGATAATTTTTTGCTGGACATTGAATATCTTCTACGTAAGAATCTATTTTTTTTTAATTGCTCAGATCATCTTTAGAAACTTGATTTTGAAAAAATCAATAATTAAATTCAAATAAAATTAACAGATTCTATTTGTAATTAAATTTAAGGACACATGTCGTAGTGTGTGTTTAGATTACTGGTGATAAAATGAGGTATATTTAAATTACTCGTAGGCTTAAAATTAGAAAATTTCTTAAAAAAATTACTTCATTTTATTGTAAAATTATTTTTTTTAATCGAAAATATATTGCATTTCTAGATAATATTTTTCTCTTATTGTTTTCCTAGCGGATTCCTTTTTGATGGGTAAGATACATTAAAAAAATGATCTTTCCGATTCTGTAATTATTTTTTGTCTGAGTTTCATAGATTAAAGTTAGATAAATTATTTAAAGAATTTCTTCAATACTCCATCTCAGTTTAACTTGGCAGCGTTGAGAAAGGTATACAATGTACCAATCTACTTGAAAAATAGCTCTACTTTTTTGTTTTGAATTTAAATCCAAGGAAATAGATAGAAATTTGTACAAAAATTGCATACGTTGTAGAAATTAGATTGTTTTTACGTTGTAGAAATGTAATTATTTTTTAGACAAAGTTAATTAATACTGTCAATAGCGCAACGTTATGAAATTCCAGTTTGGCTGAAAACCAATTTTCGACGCCAACTTTTGTCATTGTTGTAACAATAAAATTATTACAACAATGCAGATATATCCAAGTTGGCGCCCAAAACTAGTTTAACGTTTTTAATTAATATCTTTTTAATTAATTGCAATATCGGAATATAAATGGTCAAAACATGCATTGTCATCCAAACTAAACATGCATACAAAATTTCAGCTCAATGGGAGGAAGATATCAGCTTCAAAATTGAGTTGCAAGATTCCACCCGAACAAATTACATACATACATACATACATACATACATACATACATACATACATACATACATACATACATACATACATACATACATACATACATACATACATACATACATACATACATACATTGTAAGTTAAATAAAAGCTTTTAAATATGTGAAACTTTACGAAATGGCTCAGCCGTTTATGCTGGCGTTTCCAAGTTCGTATATGGTTGAAGCCTGTTTCAGTCACGTTAATTCAATTTTAACTATAAACAGAAATAAATTAAATGTGGAGCTTCGAGGGGATTTATGGTTAAAATTGACAAATTTCGAACCCAATATAGCGAACCTTGCCAAGAAACACCAGGCACACTCATCTCATTAAGAAGTAAAAAATCTGTAGCTACTTTACTTACTGTTTCTGATTTATTAAATATTTAGACTAATATATAGTTTTATTTTAATTACCTGAAAATTACAATTGTGGGGGTCTATGGAGATTTCGAAAAATTATATAGGGGGCGATGATCAAAAAGGTTTGGCGACCCCTGCTCTAGAGAATTAAACTGTTATACTCAAGGAATGAAGTAAAAATTATTCGAAAGTAATCCGAAATAATTCAAAGAAAAATAATTTTTTATTTGAATGAATCAACACATACAAACATTAGAGGGCATAGAAAATAGCTATCCTGCCAAATCAGGCAACCCAGAATTAGCACATCTACCAATGAGATGCAGCCTGTTTTCTATTGAGCGTGCGGAAGAGCAATGCTCAAGGCGAGAGCAACTATACCGTTATGCTAAAAAGTAGGTAAGCTACGAAATATTATGTTGATTTATCTCAGCAAGTATTTTTTTATTATAACATATTTTCAGTGTTATTTCAAAAGTGTTCGCTTGTTCGTACGAACAGCACCTCAAAAGTGTATTTCACCCTTTGAAAATTTCCTCTTAATGTTTATCTGATTTATTTTTTTATTTGATTATTGTAAATCTTGATGGTTAAAATTGTTTTTTTTCCAAAACTTTTCATGAAACATTTAAAATACTTTGTGCTTTATAGTTGTTTTTTCAGAGGAAATTTTTTTCCAGAAAATGACACTCAAAAATTCCAATAAACTCAGTACTTCTAACAAAATTTGAAAATTTTAATTAAATCTGTGAAAAAACCTTTTAAAAAAATAAGGTTAACTTTTGAAAGTTCGCGATTGGATCATGGATTATTGTACTTTTACAAAAAATAGTTTTGGAATTTTTTTCTCAATGTAGTGGCTCAGTGGTAGTGTATCACACTTGTTAATTTTATTTTTAATTTAGATAGTTATTTACAGTACTTGTAAATATTGTTTAGGTACTGTTGCAGAACTTAAGCATATAATAGAATTTTGGAATTTATTTGAAAATGTACTAGCATCAAACTTTGTTATCTTTCATAAAAATTGTAGGTACATGAAAAAATACCACAATGTCTATTTTCCCCCTCATATTTATCTAACATTGTTCATATAATTTCATTTTCAAATTATCATTGTACCTTTTCAAAATGCTTTTTTTTTCTTTCTTTTTCCATATTAAAATCCCATGTACTGTCCTTTTGTTTTTTCAAATGAAGAATCATAGCTTTCAGAAATGTTGCTGAATTGAGAAAACTTTAAAACAATTTGACTGATAGATTATTAAGAGTTTTCTTCTTGAAGTTGAGAAAAAGCATTCAGTATATCTCTTGGGGCTCCACTATCGATCGATATTTCTGACTTTAATGTGTGTACAGTGTGGTCAGTGAAATTCTTTTTTCTGCCATGTTTAGAATTTCACACAAATGTGAAGAAAACAGCACAAGATATCAGAATTGTATTTATTTAACAATAGAGAATAAAGACTTTTAGCCAATAGCATATGATTGATGTTGAGGTAGTTGTAGCAGAAATGGTACCACAAAAACAGGTTTCTAGCCAAACTGGAATTTCATCACATCATTGGTTCAACTTTATTAATTCACTATGATTAAAAATTTACTACATTTAACATGTAGTTAATTTAATATCTATCAGCTTTTAATTCCAAATTGTATAATGCATTGCATTTTTTTACCAGATTCTGTAGATTTGCTTTATTTTAAATTGAAAAACAAGATAAAACTATTTTTCAAGCAGATTGGTACATTTTTTAATACTGCTAAATTAAGGTGAAATAGAATATAGCTAATGGGAAATGAGAGTTGGTGCTGTTTTTAAAAGGGATGGCAAATGAAGTAATCCAGTTAATGAAATTATTTTGAGTCAATCAAATGTGATTTAAAATACCCTGAAGCTTCATGCGTATAATATTGTTGTCATGAAATTTTAAGCAAGTATTTATGTTGGAAAATTCAAAATACATAATAGGATTGTATAGTATTGCAAAAAATGTGATAACAGGTAGTTTTATTCTGAAATTTATGAAAATTTGAGCCTCTGATGTTATTTTATCTAATTATACAGGGTGGTCCTGAATTCATGGTACAGGCTTTAAGGGTAGATGCAGGATATTGTAATAATCAGTTATTGTATAGGAATGTATGGCGCAAATGACATTGTGAGGTGCACAAACAGGAAATAAAAGAAAAGATAAACAGAATTATCGTTTAGTTGCATTGCCAGTAGGGGGCAGTAGATGTCTAGCCACCTTTCAAAATGTTGCATCTCAGATGGGGAAAGTACCATTCGCAATTGTTCTAATGTCTACGATGGTAGACTTTATGTATGCCAAAAATGCAGACATGCATTGCATATATGGCTGAGCAAATGGTAATGGTAGAGCTGTACTATGAATGTATCACATGCAGTTTCCTTATCGACAAATACTGTATCACAGAATTTTTCAGTGGTTGTATCATCAACTTCGAGAAACACATTTTTTCCACATCACTAAACATGATTGCTGTTTTCTTTCTTCCAAGCTGTACCCAGTCCAAGCTTAAAAGAAAGCATCTTGAATGTTGTGGCTGATAGATCCGAGTCAAGTACAAGAGCTGTTGCTTATCATGTAAGTGTAGGCCATCAGACCATTTGCAGTGCCTTAAATGAAAATTGCTTATACACTTCTTCCATTTTCAGTGAGTACAAGTATTGAATCTGGCAGACTATCTTCGACTGCCAGTAGGTGGTGCAGCAATATGCGCTGCAGCTGGACTTCATAGCTCATGTGGTGAACAGTTATTGTAAGCATTACACCTGTCAATGATACCTTCAATAAACACTTTGTCTTTCCTTTTGTCCCTTATTTTTTTGTGTTTGGGCTGACTGTGTTACTTGCACCCTTACATTCTTATACAATAAATGATTGTTAGAACATCCTGTGCCTACCCTTAAAGTTTATACCATGAATTTGGGCCACCATGTATATTCTAATTGTATTGTATATTTTTTTCATAATTTCTGTATTGATACTCATGGTGAATTTTATTTTCATAGGAATACTAGAATTTAGACCTCTAAAGGAATCCTAGATGAAATACACCTACACAAGGAAGAAAATCAGACAGGTAGACAAATTGCACTATGTCTGTAAGAAAAAAAATACAACTTTTAGTAAAAAAAGTAAACTTCATTAATATAGAGTGTTTTTAAAGTTTTTTATATTTTACAAAGCAGTTTTTTAATGGTGCCTTTAAGTGAAAATTGAATGGACCCTTTTTATGGAGTTTAGATTTTCTGATCTCAAATTACTATTTTCTTCCTCAAGTATGGCAATACATCATGAGCTATAGAGAGCTAATGATCAGCTCATCATTAGCTTTTTCACCAATAATATTTTCTGCTCCACTTTCTTGTGCTTTACCTGTTCTAGTGAATGCATCAAAGGTATTTTTAGTTTTAAAAAAATTAATATTATGAAGCATTTTCTTTTTATTGACATAACCTTTACAGGGCTTCTAGTTGATCATTTTTGCAAAAGGAATAGATCCATAATACAACATTTGTCAGAGTAATGACCAGAGGTAGCTCTTTCCCCTCTAAACAATTTTCTACCACAGTAAGATTCTCCAGAATTTGTTGCTTGTTTTCAAAGCTCTCTACCTCTTCGAATAATTTGTATACAATATTTCCTTTTTGGTATAACAGGGCATTGAAAGCATTGAGATGTGGAATATAAAATTAATTTTTTTATTTCCGATTCCAAATATTTTATGCTTTTTCTTGTAGGAACAAGTTAATTCTAAACATGATGCAATGAGATTCAGAACATTTTCTGTCAAATACCATGGAACCTTATTGTGTGTAGAAGTAAATCCACATACTCACTACCCATTTTATCCAAGAGAAATTTAACTAGAAATTACAAAGTTTTTAAGCTATGGTGCAGTTAGTTATTTTAATAAAAATGAACTTTATTACTACAATGTGTAGCATGAGAATATTAGGGGCCCTGTGCTAAGTCAGGTTTTTGGAACCAAGCTAACATCAGGCTTTGAACCCCTAGAAACCTAGGCTTCCCTGTGATGTGGGCATGTTTGTTATGACACTGATTATACAACCATTTCTTCAGGAAGTATTTGGGTATAAAGTGTTTCTTCATGTATGCTAGAGTGAAGTATGATGATCTTATTAGTCTATATTTTCCTTAAAACTGCAACAGCTCTTACATTTACTTCAGTCAGACTTTTAGCACCATTTGATGTAAATGTCGATAAAATTGATATTTGTATCAAATTGTTGTTGTTCATTATGGAATTCGATTTAAAAATGAATGTATTTTAAACATCAAAATGTGAAATAGGAAATTATAATTTCAAATATAAAATAGTAAAAATATCAAATAAAAATATTTTTAATTGGTTGAAGTTTTTGAAGGAAAAGAAAAATGTATGCTAAACTTTATTTAAATAATATAAAAAAATTAAATAGAACATGACATTATTGAGGAACATTGATATCTGAGGAGAGGGAAGTTCACCCTCCACCCTTATAATTAAGACTTTTATGCATAAAAATGATTCTTTGATACTTTGGTTTTCTTGTTTCTCTTACTATTTTGCTCTTTTCTATCAAAAGTCTACCGAATTCTGCTCTAGAGGGATGTTATTGTCCAATGGATAATCACACCATTACCTGTAAAAGGGGATAAATTTCCATTCATTACTTCTTGCAAAGTACGATCAGCTGCTACTGCAATGTTAAGATTTTTGACTGGCACAACTGTCTTCATGCTCACCTTTTTCATTAAAAAAATTGTTGATTCACCTATTTGTATTTTATGTTTCACTGGACAAGAGATGAATGTTAGCCAAATTGACAAATGCCCTGCATTTTGTTTTGGTAAAACTACTGTAAAAAAAAAGATTAGAGAGTTAGAAGCCTATTGACCTAACAGTCGACCGGTTGACATTTGTTAATTGCACTTATTAAGTTAAAAAATTTTAATTCTGAAAAAAGCATTTGTTAGACCTATAACTATTAAATTTTTGAAATTTGCGTTTTAAGTCTTTGATTATTGTACTTATTACAATGATAATATATTAATTATTTTAGATTTAGACCTGTGCTCATCGTTTTGCACAGTTTCAAAACACAAACTTTTAACTTTCAAAATCCTACTTCAAGTATTCATTTACAGGAAAATACAAAATTTTTATTATTGCATCATGAAAATTTAAGAAGGCAACAATCAATGTCAAAATCAAGTGTGGTTTAAACTAAGTTAGAAATTAAAGTTTTGTTGCTTTTTTCCCTTTGAATGAGATATAACAAATAAATAACCCTAAAAATGATTATTTGTGTGAAATTTTAAGCTATTTACTTTTTGAAAAACTAAGTGCTAATAAATGTTTGGATAGTGTAGGACAGTTAGAGAGAGAGGCAAAGACTGACAAATAAGATATTTTCTGAATTCCTATAAAACTCGGAACCTATGATGTTATTTTACTTGACTATTTATGCAATCCTTCTTTATCTTTTTCATAATTTGATTATTAATAATCCTCCTTTTTTATTTTTACAGGAATATAACAATTTAAACTCCTGCAGGATTCATAAATTAAACTGACTTAAGGAAGAAAATGAGATACACATTGAAAAATCCTTTATGTCTGTGAGAAAATTTTTTTTTTTTAGAGAAACAGATGAACTGCATAAATATGGAATATATAAGTAAAGTTTTCTATATTTTGCTTAGATATTTTTGAAGTGGAAATTAAAGATTTTTCTAGGAATTCAGATTTTTAGATCTCAAGCTACCTTTTTCTCCCTCAGTTATGACAATACATGAGATACAGGCAGAAATTACAAGATACATTCTGCATAAAAATTGTCAATATATTTTTTTAATTTATATGATCATGATTTCCACAAAAGATTAAATCTTTCAAACTGTTTTTTTTTTATACATAAATTATATCATAAAAACAGATTAATCAAACAAAACTTGAAGAGAATTTTTTCTGAAGGAAATTTCTATTCACCTGAAGGAAAAATATCTCTGCAATTTCAAAGATCTCCCACTGCAAATTAGTAATTATTGCTTATAGTTATGCAACTTAATACAAAGTTTTGTTTTGATAAACCAGTCATTTATCAATTGATAGAGAACATGGCATTTTATTTATAATATGCTTCTAGCTCATTGTCTTGTGTGATATATTTTGGTCCATGTTCCTTTTAAATTTTCCTAAAAGAAATTAGTGAATTTCCATTGAGACATACCTTCTAGCTTTTGTTTACATTGCTGAAGAGAATCATATATTAATAAAAATTTTCACCTAAATACAACAAATTTGTAATCATTCTCATTAGATATATTTTAGAATCTTTTCTGCAAATTATAAACGAATTAGTTTGCTGAATACTCATTTCATTAAAAATTCTGATATTCTGCTTTATTTCATTTTACAAATATAACAAGACTTCTTAATTTTGTCCATTATTCATCAAGTACAACAAAAATTCTTATTTCAATATTGCATTAAACAGGAAGCAGTATCTTCTTAGCCGTTCTAATGAACTATTTTGTGTAAACCAATCTTTTCTTCTTGTTTAACTTAACAAAGGATTTGTGTGCTCTGCCCTGAAATAAGATATCCAGTTTTATAAAGTCAGATGGCGGTTCCTCAAAATAATAGTGTAGAGCATGACATGAGTAATCAGTCCAATGAAAAGTTTCATGTTTGTAAAATATGCAACAAGGCTTTCTCTCACAATGATAACTTAAAACGACATTTACGTATTCATACCAAGGAGAAACCTCATGTTTGTGAAATATGCAATAAGGCTTTCTCTTGTAGTAGCAATTTAAAATCCCATTTAAGTGTTCATACCAGTGAAAAACCTCATGTTTGCGAAATATGCAACAAGGCTTTCTCTCGAAGTAACAGTTTATATGTTCATTTACGTATTCATACCAGGGAAAAGTGTCATGTTTGTGAAATATGCAACAAGGCTTTTTCTCGAAGTGATTCCTTAAATTCACATTTACGAATTCATACCAAGGAAAAACCTCATGTTTGTGAAATATGCAACAAGGCTTTTTCTGAAAGAAGTAATTTAAAAGCACATTTACATATTCATACCAAGGAAAAGCTTTATGTTTGTGAAATATGCAACAAGGCTTTCTGTCAAAAGGGTAATTTAGATGCTCACTTACGAATTCATACCAAGGAAAAACCTCATGTTTGTGAAATATGCAACAGGGCTTTCTCTCAATGTGGTTCCTTAAATGAGCATTTGCGTATTCATACCAAGGAAAAGCCACATGTTTGTGAAATATGCAACAAGGCTTTCTCTCGTAAAAGTAATTTAAATATACATTTATGTATTCATACCAATGAAAAACCTCATGTTTGTGAAATATGCAACAAGGCTTTCTCAGAAGTTCGTCATTTAAAATCACATTTACGTATTCATACAAAAGAAAGGCCTTATGTTTGTGAAATATGCAACAAGGCTTTCTGTCAAAAAGGCAATTTAGATGTTCATTTACGAATTCATACCAAGGAAAAGCCTCATGTTTGTCAAATATGCAACAAGGCTTTCTCTCGAAGTAATAGTTTAAGTGCACATTTACGTATTCATACCAAGGAAAAGCCTCATGTTTGTGAAATATGCAACAAGGCTTTTTCTGCAAGAGGTTCCTTAAATTTGCATTTACGCATTCATACCAAGGAAAAACCTCATGTTTGTGAAATTTGTAACAAGGCTTTTTCTGTAAAAAGTAATTTAAAGGCACATTTACATATTCATGCCAGGGAAACGCCTCATGTTTGTGAAACAGGCAACGAGGCTTTCTCTCAAAGTAGTCATTAAAATGTACATTTAAGTAATCATACTGAGTAAAAACCTCATTTTTGTGAAATATGCAACAAGGGTTTCTCTCAGAGTGGTGCTTTAAAAGTACATTGTTTTTGTTTCTTATGCCACCTCATCTCGACTATGTCAGATCCAGGCCCATGAAATTCATCAGGGGAAGGGGCTAGATGTACACCTGTCGTTAGCTGTAGCCTTGAGCACCATGCAGGTGACAGTATGATTTAGCTTGGTTCCACCCCACTTTTGAGGGGGCCATGCAGCAAGGGCACTATACATTTGCAAACATTCATGCTTTCTCCAGGATTCGAACCCAGGCCCTATGGCACAGCAGTCAGTGTCACTAACCACTGTACTGGATGGGCATATGTTTAAACATACATATTCATACCAAAGAAATGTCCTGCATTTTTGAAATACAGACAAAATCGCTTAACATGAAACTGAAAGAACTGAAATATTTTTTTGTGTTTCAACAAAATTAAATTTATTTTATTTACATAGATATGTATGTATGAATATATTTAGTAAAAATCAATGAAACAAAAACTTCAGAAGAACTTTAAGAAATGTAATACAAAATGTTTTGAAGAATAAACATTTGAGTTTTTGGAAAATAATCTGAGATTTTCCTTTGCATTGTTTTTTTAGCATCAAATTATTCAGTATCATACTTTTAATGCTGTTCCTCATTTTGAATGGTGTGGGAATGGGAGCTGTATTATTCATTTCATTTTCATCACCCGAATCTTCATCAATTATATTTTTTGAGCTTTGAACAAACTCCAAAATGTCTTTGTATGCCATAATTAGGGCTGTGTGTGAATATTAACATTGCACTGTTTAGCTTCTCGAGGGCTTTTGGCAATGAACTTCCTAATTTTGAACCATGGTCAAGTGATGAGGATGACACCTGAGCTGGCACCCCGTCTCCTAACTGTCACACCACACCAACAGGAGAACATTTGAGCTATCAACAGATTTAATGTGTATTGTTCCCCTAAACGGCGTGTCTTCAGCTGTACTAGGCTCAAACTCATGAGTTCGTTACCTTGACCACTAGGCTACCGCATCTACATAATTGGCACTGTATGCACTTCATCTACTGCAATGAATTCTTCTGATAATACAATAGGACAGTCCAATCTGGCTAGTGTTATACATATTTTGTTCATTTCCAGAAGGGAAATCTTTTCGTTTTAAGTGATTTTCATTTCATGTTAAGAGAAAAAACTGCGGGAAAATACACATTAGTTTGTCAAGACTATTGTATTATTTTGTGTTAATCAATATTTTATCTGAAGTGTTTTCATGTTTATTGTATTTCACTGTATGCAAAAAGTCTTGTGTTGCTTTTTAAAATTTACGTTTTTGTATGTATACCAAAGAAAACCTCATGTTTGTGAAATATGCAAAGTCTTTTCTCTTGTATTAGTGCCTTAAATGTTCATTTATGTACATTTATTAATTTTGTGAACAATTCAAAAAAGGGTTTCTTTCAAAGTGATCATTTAACAACATTACTTATTCATTGCAAGGAAAAGCTTTATATATGTGCAATCTGTAATAAGGCTTTCAGAACTTTAAGTTAACACATTAACGTATTCATGTGCAGAAAATTGAGGCATGTATTATATGTTACTGTTAAAGGGCAAAATCTGTTTCATAGAGTAACTAGGTATTTCATGATATTGCTGGATAAGGCAAAGTATATAAAATTATTGAATTCTACAATTTAATTAGGTATTCTATAGAGTAACAATTACTTGATCATTAAAGTATGAAATACAGCCCTCAAAAATTGTTTGCACCAATTCTAGCTGCTTTTAATCAGTTTTGAACTGCTCATAGCTGCTTTGCAATGATGTGTATGTGTGTATACTCCATTTCGTTACTTTTAAACATAGAATCTAGGCAGTGTATTTATGTTAGTGTCTTACATTTTCAATTATTAACAAATATTTTTGCAACCTGTTTTCAAACAATGACTTTTGCAAAAATTGAAT
Organism: Trichonephila clavata; assembly: GCA_019973975.1. Lineage (NCBI taxonomy): Eukaryota > Metazoa > Arthropoda > Arachnida > Araneae > Nephilidae > Trichonephila > Trichonephila clavata. Next base: position 81,363 of record BMAO01008865.1, on the reverse strand, counting down.
ACTAACCTGTAAATAAGAAAGATTCAATGTAAGAGATATGAATCTTTATTAAATAAGCATGGGACCAAAGAAAAGGTGCTGCACTTTTTCATGAAAAATTATTAACTTTGGTAGCTGAAGTAAAAAAAGCTAAAACAACACAGGAAATAAGTACCATCTGACTATTGGTTCCTCCAGCATTATGATATCCTTAAAGTTCAAGGATTAGAAAAGTTAATTATACCAGCAACAGATGCAAAGCATATTCTTTTTTCCTTTCTGTTTAACTAATGTTAGTAGGATGAGCAATAATAAGTTATATTATCTGCTTTCCCTTGTTATTTCTCAATTAATCATCTGCAATAAGGATAAAATGTATTTTTTGAGAGGCTTTAGCTATTTATGATCAATAAATTTATAAAATAACTTTGAAATTGCTTATTATTCACTTTAAGGTCTATCATTAGTTATTTTATAGTTTAACTATGAATTTTTTCATCTGTTATGTACTTTAACTGTGACGTCTAGTTATTTTATGAAGTACCTAGAGTTATTCTATGAAATAACTGAATTATACATTTTAACAGTAACATATTTTTTATAGCTTATTTTTGGAAATTTGTCATTAATGATTGGTCCCCAGCAAAGCTTTATTTTTTATTAGTGAAATTTCCAGAAACATTTCGTTAATTTACTCTAAATTTCTAAGAAATTTAAATTATAAGTATAGCTATACTATGGTTTAATGAGTACGTAATGTCAGTAAATAATGGTTGAAATTTTAAGAATAGATTTTGTTCATTTTTTTCAAATTAGCTATTTGCTAAAGACAGAAAAAAATAATGCAGTAATAGAATATGTGTTTTTAATAATGTTCGACATATTTAAACCCATTTTAACTTTAAAATTTATAAAATTTTAAACCATAACCAACATGTTATTACTTACATAAAAACAATGAAATTAAAATTGCCTTTTCTCCTTCATATGGTCAAAAACAAATGTTGGGTAAATATTTTTCATGCATATAAAGAGGGGCTTAACAATTTTCAAAATATTCAGGAACTATTTAAACTTTGAAAGAGAGAATAACCTGAAGATTATTGTTTATTTGAAGATATGTGAAAATAAAAAATTATATTTTATTGTGTTTCAACTTTCTTGGAAACTCTTTATATAGAACTCAGCACTTTATTGTACGAATATATTTTTGTTTATGTTGTTCCTTTTTGCAATAAAAGTGAAGGCAAAGCTTAAGTACATTTTAGTATTTTTATTTGAGGTAATTCTGAACACGAAGTATTTGTGTGGGTACTTTGGGAGAAGTTTTAGTAATGTAGAAAAAGTAATCTTTATGAAAATAAACCACTCTGACAGTCAAGTAAAAAATTGAAAGAAACGAAACAGATTTTGCTAAAGATCTTGAGAGGGGGACTCATTTTCACGTACAAAATTTATGTTTACTCTGAAATTTGTACAATATAATTATTCCAAATGTCTTTCTATAAAGAGAGATAAATCTATTATTGTAAGTATTTACTAATCAAAAGAACTTTATTTAATTTAAAATACATTGTAAATGCTTAATAATAAACATTCTAAAACTATCAAATAAAATGCGTTTAATTCTGTGACATTGGAACATTATGGAACAAATTTTCTAAAAAAAAGATGTCTCTAAAATTGTTAAACTTTGAACTTGCTGTTTTAATTATTCTTCCTATCGACCATTAACATAGTAAGATATTTTCTTTAAAAACAAAAATATTTGAAATTTTATTTAATGAATTATAAGTATATTTAAAAAACAATTTGTTTTTTGCAAAAATGAAAATCCTTTCACTTTCTAAAGTTGAGACGTGTTTGAATATAAATTAGTTTCTATGTTAGTATTAATCCTACTACTCTAATTTCTGGCATCATACTATTATATAGTGAGATGAAAAACATTTATATAAGAAGTAAAAAAGTTTTATGTATACATGTGTATATATATATATATATTCAAATAAATATGTTTGTGCTTTTGCATCCTAGTTTTTTATATTTGGCTTTTATTTATTTGATACAAAATTAAATAATGTAAATTTAAGTCCAAAATAATAAAAAAATTGCCAAAAAACAGTTCAAATTTTATTTATTTCAATTTGTAATATAAACTGTTTTAATGAATATTAGCGTTGGACCATTTTTCTTTTCCGGGATGTTTTAGGTACTTTGAAATAAATCTCAATTTTTTTTCCTTCAAAGAAAAAAAGAATTTCTGAATTTAAGCAAAGAATGTCTGTAACATTTAAATTTCGAAAATCCTTTATTAAAATCTTTTTTTGTAAATTATTTTATTTTTTGTACAGATACATTCTAGACCAGGGGTTACCAACCTTTCTGGTGAGAGCGCAACTATTTGATATTAAAACATTAAGAATGCTACTTCCAACGAACAAAAAGATATATAAAGGGGGGGAGGAACGTTACTTATTGGCTTATGTGGAATTTTTACACAAGTAGCATACTTTTTTTATACAAGTCTAAATAGAAAAAAATTAAAAAATAAAGTAACAAATATTTATGAGTTATTGTTAATAAACCTTTTACTTACTTTTTATAAAAAATTTTAAATACACTCAAACCTGTTTTTGTGCGGTAAATAAAAATTTCAATCAAATTGAACATAATTGACGAAGTTATCAATAAAAAAATCAGTAGGATTGATCGGTCATTTAGTTTTTTTCGATTTTTTATATGAGTAGTCCATTTCCAAAAACTCTCTATTCGACATTTAAAAAAATACAAAATAATTATGTCATATGCAAGCTCTCTCTCAGAGAAAGCTCTCTGTTTCAAAGAGAACCCGATCATATGACAGCAGATAAAATCTATGCAGGAATCGAACTCTGTCATAAATTAGAATGTCATTTTCTTGCAATCGATGCCAATTCTGAAAGAACTTCAAAATTCCAAAAGGAGCTTCAGTCGTGCATATCTGGCTACCGGGACATATACAAGCGTCTAGTGAAACAACAGTCGTCGCAAAAACTAATCACTGACTATATGGTACCTGAAAAAAAGTCAACTCTAAACGAATGCGAGATAGTATCTTCAAGTGACGAAAGCGATTTTGAACCAGTTTATCCACAGGAAAGTTCGCGTATAAATTGTCAGACTGCGAAGGATAATGTTTATACGTTTTGAAAAGTTTTGTATGTGTAAAATAATCACATAATATGTAAATAAAATATTTAAAAATGTTCGCAAGTGTATTTTTTAAATCAGATTCCAAAACGTTTGGCGAAATTCCAGGTATGTACTAGTTATTTCGTAAGGTTTTCAGTTATTTTAAACGTGAGACTTTTTTTATGCGGTCATTATCCACCGCATAAAAAAAAATTTTTTTTTAATTGTGTTCCGAAAACTATATTTTATAGCTATTCGTGAAGTTTTGTGCAATTTTTTTTTATGCGGTCCCTATCCACCGCACAAAAACAGGTTTAAGTATGCAATGAAAATGAGTAGCTTTAAACATTTAATTATAATTTATTATTAAACGATCAATACTTGCTTAATGTAGCTTTTGAATTTGTAGCTTTTTTACCAAGTATATTAGAATTAGTTCTTGAAGGTGCTAAGAGATGGGCTGTTTTAGGTGTATATCAGTTAATTTTGAGGGATATTATGATTTTATATATGTTATGTTCGCGTATATAATAGAAAACATTTATTCACAAACTTATGTTGATCAAAAAATACAGCATTGTCTGACAACCAAATCGTATAAATTTGGAAAATTGCTTGTCGGTTCAAATTTCCAATATTCAATACAATTTGGATTCTTGAGTTGAAATAAATTCCTTATATTTGCTTTCAAGTCTAGTATAGTGCTGTAGGTTAATAATTCCGATTTGGACTTCAGGTGGGTAACAACAAACGTCTTGTAGAGGAATTGAAAAAGGATTTATGAAAAGATCAGTATTTTTGAAGTTAACTTCTTATGGCACGACAGGGGAAAATTTTCGTTACGCGATGACGTAAGGCGTGTGAGATTCTTTTATATTAATATTTATTTAGACTTCTGTAACAATAATACAGCTATTCCATAAAAAAGAAATCGGTTACACAAATCAAATATCTTAAATACAATAAAATTAATATTTTTAACGTACATAATCGACACTTCAGTAGCAAATGAGTTTTCAAGTATATTAATATTTATCTCTTAGTAACAGCATTAGAGAAATAATTGATTCAGAGAGCTTTACTGATTAATTTTCAAACGCATGTCAGTCAGTAAAGGATCATTAATTTTAGTAATTATTTTTCAAATGTGAATTTTTCCCCAAGATTTTTAATTTACAAAATCTGTAACTGTGACATTTTATAAACGTGTTATATAGTGCTTAATTAATTTGTATTTTAAAATCTTTTCAACATATTCGCTGTAAATGAGTAAACTATAATCAGGGCCGGACCTTGACCATTGGGAGCCCTGGGCTAATAATACCTGGGGGGCCCCTAAGTAATTAAAAATTTTGCCATTTTCCTAAAAAAAAATTTTGTGGTCAAAAATTTTAAATATACGAAACTCTCGCTTAAGGGTTTTTTTTTTCTTCCAAATAATTTAAATTCGTTATAAACAATAACATAATTTACAAAAAAAACAACCTTTCTACACTTTTGTGCTGCAAATTCTTTTATTTGCTCATCACATTTTAAGTCTTTAGTGAGATCAGTATCAATAGAAAGAAGTGATAAATAAGTAAGTCTAGTATTTGTCGTTGTTGTCCTATATTTCAAAATAGGACATTTTAGAGAATGATGCTCTGCTTCACTAGTAATAGAGAGCCTTATAAAAATCTTTAAAACGGTCTTCATATTTGGAAAAACGTCAACAAGTTTCTTTTCAAATTTAAATTTAACGTATCACTACAAGAATAGGACAGCTCATTTTGTTTTAGATAAGTTTTGAGTTGAACACCTTCATTTACTAAATGTTGGTCTACGTCTTCTGAATAGGAATTTGATTTTACAAATCCATCAAAAATTAAAATACTATATTCTGCATGTACTTTTCTTCTTAAATCAAGGGTTAGTTTATCTCTCTATATATATATGTAATGACTTCTTCTAATTCTCCTTAACTGTACCCCTAGAAATTATTTTCTAGTTCTTTCGCCTCTGACTGTTATAATCTTAATCTAATTGTACGACCGCGTAATCTTAATCCTAATCTAATTGCTCCCGCTCATTTGCAGCCAATCACGACTCCTGTTATAAAGGAGTCGTACGACCTTCACCGCCACTATAAAAGCTCTGAACACACGGTTACGCGCCCTTCTAATTCTCACCCTTAGGCATTTTCCAAATAACTGGAAAACTGCAGTTGTCTTCCCCATTAAAAAACCTAATAAAAATTCCCATAGTCCCGATAGTTATCGTCCAATCTCACTTTTAAGTATTTTTAGTAAAGTCTCAGAATTTGTAATCTTAAATAGACTCAAAATTTTCCCTAACGAAACTAATTTCATTAATCCAAACCAATATGGCTTCACCAGGAACCTCTCTACCTATCATGCACTGCTCGGACTAACTGAAAAAATCACTGCTGGATTCCAGAGGGGCAGATCCACTGGAGCTGTCTTCCTGGATATTCAAAAGGCTTTCGACAGGGTCTGGGTCAGTGAACTCATTAAGAATAATTTTCCTCCGGCTCTCATTCACTTAATAAATTCCTATCTTGTTAACAGATCTTTTCAAGTTCGAGTCAATGACACACTTTCTAACACTTTTTAAATTAACCTTGGGGTCCCTTTCGGGTCCACTTCTTTTTAACATATATATTAATGACATACCTACTCACCCTCAAACCAGTACTGATATTTATGCAGACGACACTGCCATCCTAGCCACATACAAAAACCACGATACTATTACACTGGCACTTAACAAGTACCTATATCTACTCGAAAACTTATTTGATACATGGAAAATTAAAATTAATGTCGACAAAACAGTAGCAATATTCTTCACCAGGAGAAGAACATCATCTACACCACCTACCTTTTATTCCACACAACTGCATTGGTCTCAGAGCACTAAATACCTCGGACTCATTCTTGATAATAAACTCACATGGAGACAACATACACACTCGCGAGACAAATTCCGGAACGCTCTTAGAGCACTTTACCCCTTAATTGGCCGGAATTCTGAAATGCAACTCTATAATAAGATACTTCTCTACACTGCCGTTCTTCGTCCCATCTTAGCTTATGCCTGTCCTGTGTGGGGATATGCACCCAATTCCACGATTAAAATTCTTGAAGGCTCTCAAAATTCACTCATTCGCAACATCACTAAAGTAACCCGCTATACAAGAAACAAAGATATTTATAAAACAATAGAAATCTTACCTTTTAAAAATTACATTCAGAAATTAGCCAAAAAGTTTTATGACAATCTTCCCAATATCAATAATGTTAATACCCAAAATCTTAATAACTACTACCCAGAGCCTAATATTAAGACCCAGGAGAATTCTTCTGGACTCTTATAATCCCCCATAACAATCAGCCTAGTCACTCACCTGTGGTGAGTGACCATAGCTAAATTCTTTCATTTTAACTTCTTGTTTCAATAGATTATTTTTTCATCCTCCATTCCTCACACAGGCTAGCTTTTCTAGACCCCACTCATTCTTCTAGTTCCAACTTTTCATTGCAACCGATAGAGTACCAGCTCAAAGAGACTTCCCAAAATCAGAGTCAATAGCCACACCTACTATTACAGCCAACCAATCAGGGAACGCTATTCAACCAAGGTCCCAAAACAACAGGCCACATTCAACTTTCCAGATATGGGATGGAGGAACGCTTCGCGTTCTGTTTCCCAGTGACGATCAGCGATGGTTACGCGCGCTTCTTCCCTTTAAAACCGCCATAACTCAACAAAAAACACGTAATTTACACATTGAATCACATCACACGTTTCCGCTACTCTCTTGAAACTGGGTCAGTTGAAATGCTGACGTCATTCATCATTCCCCTCTCTGCGGCTGCAGGAGAGATCGGCGTTTTTCGCCTCTTCGATGTTTCTTCCTCCACCCTCTGCCCCCTCCACGTATTGACCCGAAAGGGTTTCTCCGGACGGCTTTACCTCTCTCAATTTGCCTCCCTTCGGGAGGCGTTTATCTACTAATGGTCTTTCTTTTTCACCCTATCTTCAGGGATACTGGGTATAAGCAATTTTTGCTGGAACCCGACACATCTAATTTTCGTTTCGTACGCGCGCTTCTTCTCTTCTTGTCATCATGTAGTCGGCTGCAGCTAGTGTTTGTGTATGTTTCGTTGTGATTCCGTCTATCTGTGTGTCTTCATGTTCAGTGTTTAATAAAGAAGAATAGCTTTTCCACGAGACTGCCTCTTCCATAGTAATGAAAATGCAACATCAACCATATAAGGAAATACCAACACCAACATCTTCGCCAAAAGTCGTCCTCCTTTACTAAATCCATCATTACAACATCGTCGTATTACAGAAGCCGGCAGGACAGTTTCCTGTGCGGGAAAGAAGCCACGCGCTGAAGTGAAAATTCTACAAAAGAAATGTGAACGAATCGAGTCCTCGAAAGGGTATTCCCCTTTTCGCCTGATAACAAGTACAGGGAAATTCCCGAAACTTCTGTGCTTCAGTTCCATTCCTCAAATTCTTCACAGTGCAAAAATCTCAAATTTGGTGTACAAAAAATGGCCATCATCGATCTGTTTCTTTTTCAAATTTTAAGATAATTAATAATACATATTTTCTGTTGTTTTATTTCACTTTAAATTTATTTTAAGTATTATTTATTTGGCATATTTTTAATAGCATTGCAGTGCTTGTTTTAAGTTTGATAAAGCAATATTTATTTAAGTAAGAAATTTAAGTTTTTTTTCATGTTTGATATTTGAATATTGAATATGACTAATATTAGTAATTGCAAAATTTTGATTTGTGTTGAAAATTTTTCATACTTGATTTTGAACATTGATTATTAGTAACTGCAAATTTTTGGTTTGTGTTGATTTTAATTTTATATTTTTGGTATTTTTATTTTGTACTTCAAAATTTTTAAGAATTATTTAAAATTTTAATTTTTATATGATTCTCATATCGGACTTTAAAATGGAAACTAATAATCAACCCAGTTTAGCTGTAAATAGTAATACGAATCAAAAATTCCCAGTGAACCCTTTTTAATTGCATTTGACCCCGAAAATGGAATGAGAATAGAAGCGTGGTTAGAGTATTTTAATAATGCATGCAAAATTAGTAATAAAGACAATGATTGGAAAATGCTTAATATCTCTAAATACCTTAAAGGTTCTGCTCTAACCCATTATATTAATTCTTGCCTTAATATTTCTAATTTTGATGATCTGTGCAATATCCTTATTGAAAATTTCTTAAAACCTAACATAGTAAATTTGTCAGATTTCTCTCAACACCAGCTAAGAAATAATTTAGATCAATATTTTCACCAGAAACTAAATTGTGGTAGACAATTAGGTCTATCTCCCCAACTCATTTTGGAAGGACTGACTGATGGAAAAATGCCCACCAATATTAAACAATTAATGACCATTAACCCTCCCACCTCACCTACAGAATGGCTCAAGGTAGCTACCCGCCTAATGAAAATACAAGCAACTAAACCAGAACCAAATAGTTATAGACCAACACAAAATGCTTGCAGACCGCCAAATAACTCTATTAGACCAAATTTTCAAAATTTTAACAGAATGCGTCCCCAACATCTCCCAAATCATCAGGCTCACAATTTTGTCAATCGAGGATTTAGACCCAACCACCACACACATTTTCAAAATGGAATGCCACCAACACCATGTAGTTTTTGTACTCGACAAGGCATTCTCAATGCTTACCATTGGAAGCAGCAATGTCCATTTAAGCAAACCGAATTAAGACAAACCCCATGTAATTGTGACTCATCGTTGGCTATTAACACTGCTTCTCAGAGCTCGGGGAACCCTGTTAGTAATCAACAAATCCCAAACCAGAGACAACAACCTTCTAATGAGGCCCCTGGCCCAGCATATTGACAATTAAAAGTGTCCGGACACGTCTCACCATTGCCAAGCCTAGCTAACTTGGACAATTTACCTTTTACAGGAAAAAATAATGTAAATATTTTTATTGACACTGGATCCACCTTATCTTTAATTTCTGCAGATATTGTAAATAAACTTAAACTAACAAAACAAGGAACTAGGCCTATATATATTAATCAAGCCCATGGCAATTTTCAATTAAATCAACTGTGCAAAACTTTCCTAAGAATAGGACAAATTGAACAAAATATAAATCTGTATATTATTAATAGTAGTTTACCTTATATTATCCTAGGACTACCAGAGTGTAGCCAATATAAATTTATGATTGATTGTGAATATAACCAATTGTTACAAAATGGACAAATTATTGTAAATAACTCTAGCAAAATCAATAAACAAATGTCTTTACACGTACAGGAAAATGTAAACAAACCTAAACCTAATCAGGAAGATTTAGTCAATACCTCAGAGGAAATTTTTTCACCTCTGATTGTTAAAGAACTATCTCCTAACCTGGTGCAACTTATTTCAGAATACTCCCATGTTTTTTCAAAAAGTAAATATGATGTAGGTAAAATAAGAATGGAACCCCCTAGAAATAATTTAACATCAGATCTCCCAATTTCTCAGAGAGCATACAGAACATCAGCTACTTCAGAAGCTGAGATTAATAAACAAATTCAAAATTTACTAGCTGCAGGTTTAGTTAAGGAATCAACTAGTTGTTATTCTTCCCCTGTTACTTTGGCTTATAAAAGAGATGAAAAACAAAAAACAAGACTATGCATTGACTACAGAAAACTGAATGCAATTTGTAAAACAGATGCAGAACCCTTACCTCGAATAGACTCCCTGCTAGATAAATTAAATAATGCTAAAAAATTTTCTACTCTTGACCTTGCAAGTGGTTACTGGCACATTCCTCTTCATGGATAAAGATAAAGAAAAATTAGCTTTCATTACAACTGAAGGTTTATATGAATTTCAAGTTCTCCCTTTTGGTTTTCGAAATGCCCCAGCAATTTTTAATCGTATTATTCGTAAAATTCTAACTAAACATAAATGTTCAAATTTTGCTTGTCACTATTTTGATGATATAGTTACTTTTCAAATTCTTAGAGGAGCAACTATGCTCAATTAAGAAAAGTATTCAAAATTTGTGAGGAGGAAAACATTAAACTAAAATTTTCAAAATGTGTTTTTGCAAAAAATAAAATAAATTTTTTAGGCTATGAAATTAAAGAAGGTTGCATTACACCAGATAATCAAAATATTGAAACTATTAAAAAATTACAGCCACCTAAAAATGTTAAACAACTTCAAAGTTTTCTTGGTTCTGTAAATGTTTATAACAAATTCATTGATTCATATGCTAAAATTAGAGAACCTTTAAATCAACTCTTAAAGAAAGATAAACAATGGAATTAGACTGCTGAATGTCAAACAGCCTTTGAATTGTTAAAAAATGAATTAGCAACTAAACATATATTACAATTATATGATCATAAATTACCTCTTCATGTGTTATGTGATGCTTCTCAAAGTGCAATTGGTGCAGTTTTAAAACAGCCAGATATAATTCTGGTACTCTTCACCCAATATCTTATCATTCTAGAACTTTACATGACTATGAAAAAAATTATTGTATCACAGAATTGGAATGTTTGGCCATAGTAGATGCTCTTGATAAGTTTTATTATTGTTTACATGGTAAAAAATTCATAATCCACGATGATCATGCTGCTCTTGTTTGGCTTAAAAATGTGAAAATTTTAAGGGGTAGGTTATTTCGTTGGTCTTTAAAACTAAGCATGTTTGATTATGAAGTAAAATATGTAAAACGGACTAATAATGTTGAAGCTGACATGTTGTCGAGACATTCTATTGCTCAATATATCCAACACTCTGTACATTTACTTGAATTAGATGAGATAAAAACATATCAAAATTTAGACAATGTAAATTATCCTAAATATAAGAAAGTTGATGATGTCATTGTCCTTAAAAAGAAAAATCTGTTTAAAATTGTTGTACCTTTTTCATTAAGAAGAAAAATTTTGCAAAATGCGCATGAACAATTTGGACACCCAGGTACGCAAAAAATGATAAATTTAATTACTCCTCAATACTACTGGCCTCATATTAACTTAGATATTTCAAAATTTGTTAAACATTGTGATGTATTTCAATTAAATAAGAAGAAAAGGCAAAAAAGATTTGGCCTTTTACAGGCTGTACCTCCCACAGATCAACCTTTTGAGTGTATCTCTGTTGATACTGTTGGTGGATTTAATTATTATAATTCTACTAAAACATTTCTCCACTTAATAATAGATCATGCAACTCGCTATGTTTGGGCTTTTCCTTCCAAAAGTGAAACAACAGAAACCTATGCAAATTGTTTGAAACAACTTTTCCAAATTCAAATACCCAGTAAATGGTTAACTGATAGAAATGGTGCTTTTACCTCATCTAGATTTAAACGCTTTTTAAGAAATTATAGTGTGAAACATTTATTAACTACTTCTCATCATCCTCAGACAAATGGAAAATGTGAACGTGTTAATCAGTCTATTGTAACTAAATTAAGATGTAAAGTAAATTATTCTCCTACCAAAATTCTATAGACTAAACTTTTAGAACAAGTAATTAATGAATATAATTTAACACCTCACTCAGTCACAAAATTCCCTCCTGCATATTTGTTCTTTGGCAGTTTACCATATACACTTCCATTAGCTCAAAATCAATTTTACCCTCCAGTTGAAGAAGCCAGAAAATTAGCAAAAGAAAACACTATTAAATATCATGAAAAAAACAAAATTAAATATGATGCTCGTTTCATTGATTCTCCCTTTGAACCTGGTGACATTGTAATGTATGAAGAATTTAATTATCCAAATCGTAGAAAATTATCCCCAGTTTTTTCCGGCCCCTATGAAATAGTACAAAAATTGTCAGATGTAAATTATGAAATAATCAAACCCAATGCTTTAACCAAAAAACCTACTGAAATTGTTCACGTGTCAAAATTGAGAACTTATTATCCTCCTGAAGAATTCAAATTAAGTCACGAATGATAATCATTTTAATAACCACAACAAAAAAAAAATTCACACACAGCTACACAAAACCAGACCATTGTCCTTTTACCCCTCTTAGGTGGACGCCCTTCTTTCCACTCTTAGGATAATTTTTCTTTTTTTTAAAAAAATGTTGTTGTGAAATATCGCAATGAGAAATGAATACAGATCTTATAAATGTGCGAAACATGGGTCCACCTTCCAATCCAGTTCAAATTTTTTCCTGTTTACATCTCAGTATTCTGTGTTTCAGTTTTGGAGAAGTGTGTACTCTTGGATGGAAACAGGGAAGAGTTTGAATTAAATTCCCCTTCCTTAGTCTAATATACTGAGATTATTAAGTTTACTTTTAGACAAAGTCTATTATTTTATTTTGAAACAAACTTAGATGTTCCTTTGATGTTTGTCCTTGATGGTATTTTATACTACAATTATCTTTTTGAATCTTATTTTTGTTTACATTCCATTTCAAGTGTTTATTGTTTTTATTTTTGATATAGTGTACTTTTATGATGCAACGTTTATAGTGGAAACCAGTATTACTTCAACCACTCAAGAAAAAGTGAACATTTTGAACTTTGATACAATTTGAACTTCCATGCATTTTGAACTTTGCTACATTTTGAATTTCATTACATTTCTGAATTTAATACACTTTGAATTTTAATACATTTTGAAGGTTATTTATGGGTACCCATATGTTACAGTTATATTAGTGTATATTTGTTTTCATATTTTATTTCTGTGTTGGAGTTTTTATGTCTGCTGGTTGGTGTGAAGGAAAATTTTTAATAATAATATTTAATTAAAAATTTAATATCTCTGTAAGGTACTTGTGTGTGTCAAGGGCCCTGGCGCATACACGCGTCTTACGGAGGGGGGAAATGTAATGACTTCTTCTAATTCTCCTTAACTGTACCCCGTGAAATTATTTTCTAATTCTTTCGCCTCTGACTGTTATAATCTTAATCTAATTGTACGACCGCGTAATCTTAATCTTAATCTAATTGCTCCCGCTCTTTTGCAGCCAATCACGACTCCTGTTATAAAAGAGTCGTACGACCTTCACCACCACTATAAAAGCTCTGAACACACGGTTACGCGCGCTTCTATTGTCATTGACGCCGGCAAAAACTCAACCGAGCTTCTCGAACAGTTAGGCAAACATACTGGTCAGCCACTCGAGGGGCGTTTCGAAAACGGGAAGCTCCGCATATTCCCAAAGACAATTATTGAGCATAGACAGCTCCAATCTTATATAGCGGAACATAAGTTGCGGTCGCACACTTTTGAGATGGACAACAATAAACAACTTAAATGCGTGATCAGAGGGTTACCCACTGATTTTAATCATGACGACCTCATTCAGGAACTCCGTGGCTTCGGGTTTGATCCCAGCGACGTCACCTTGTTGAAAAACAAGAAAACACAAGCAAACATGCCACTTTTTCTGGTAACCCTTCCTAAGTGCCCTGTTAATACAGGCATTTTAAATATTACACACATAGGTTCTTTTAGAGTTAAGCCTGAGCCTCTAAATCAATCTAAAATGCCTCCTCAGTGCTATAGATGCCAGGAGTTTTCCCACCACTCTAGGTTTTGTAATAGAGCACCTAGATGTCTTAAATGTTCAGGGGGTCATCTCACCTCTGAATGTAAAAAGTCCATTAAAACCCCAGCTAAATGTGCAAATTGCAGTGGTCCTCACCCTGCAAATTACTCAGGATGCCCCAAAAATCCCCAAAACAACACAAACAACAAGAAGAAACAACATATACCACATGTCCGACAGGTGAATATCGGCGCACGCGCCCAGAACACCACACCATCACAACAACTGTACTCAGGTGCAGTTAAGAAGAATACACAACATGATTCAATTGACACAGCAAGTTTGATGTCTCAGATGGCACAAATGATGATGCAGTGGGGACAAATGCTGTCCATACTGCAAACTAAAATTTAAATCTTTTAATTCACACTCTCAGGTTTTTCTAGCAGTCTCTATTTACTTTTAGCACTTAATTTCTACATTATTCACTAATTTTTACATTACAACATCAAATGCTCTTCTGCGTCAGAACTGACTCTGTAGTGAACTCACTGCCCGCCCGCTCATGTTGGTTGCCTCCTTTTTTGTTTGGTGATCGTTTTCCTTCCTTGCGCTTCCTCCAGATTTCTCCCCGGTTCGTCTGCCCTGCGCGGCCACTTGGGAGCTAATTCCTCCGCCCCCCACGCCGGGGGCTACTTGATTTTCTAAACCTTCTTACATGGATTTGCTATTTCTCTCAACCTGGGTAAAAGCGCTACGCGCTGTAGACCCGTTAATTCTAATTTTAGTTTAGTTACGCGCGCTTCTTCTCTTCTTGTCATCATGTAGTCGGCTGCAGCTAGTGTTTGTGTATTTATGTTGTGTATGTTTCGTTGTGATTCCGTCTATCTGTGTGTCTTCATGTTCAGTGTTTAATAAAGAAGAATAGCTTTTCCACAAGAGACTGCCTCTTCCATAGTAATGAAAATGCAACATCAACCATATAAGGAAATACCAACACCGGCCACGCTATCAAGATCTTCGCCAAAAGTCGTCCTCCTTTACTAAATCCATCATTACAACATCGTCGTATTACATATATATATAACGAAACAATAAGCGTGTCCCTTTTAAATTTTTCTGCCCCATACAGAGCTTTTTTACAAGCTTTTATTTAACTTACAATGTATGTATGTATGTATGTAATTTGTTCGGGTGGAATCTTGCAACTCAATTTTGAAGCTGATATCTTCATCCTATTGAGCTGAAATTTTGTATACACGTTTAGTTTGGATGACAATACATGTTTTGACCATTTATATTCCGATATTGCAATTAATTAAGAATATATTAATTAAAAACCATTAACATTATTACAGCAATGCAGACCAACTTTGATATGTCTGTATTGTTGTAATAATGTTATTGTTACAACAATGACAAAAGTTGGCGTCGAAAATCGGTTTTCAGCCAAACTGGAATTTCATAACGTTGCGCTATTGACTGTAATAATTATTTGTTTAAAAAATAATTACGTTTCTACAACGTAAAAATAATCTAATTTTTACAACGGATGCAATTTTTTTTACAAATTTCTATCTATTTTCTTGGATTTAAATTCAAAACAAAAAAGTAGAGCTATTTTTCAAGTAGATTGTGGTACATTGTATTCCTTTCTCAACGCTGCCAAGTTAAACTAAGATGGAGTATTGTAGAAATTCTTTAAAAAAATTATCTGACTTTAATCTATGAAACTCAGAAAAAAATAATTACAGAATCGAAAAGATCATTTATTTCGTTCCGATACGGTATAATGTTTTTTACAAAAAAATAATATTCGCATTTCTTACGATTTTTTTAAAATGAGTCACAATCGATGCGTTTTTATGAAAATGTCTAAATTATTGCGCATGAATTTTTTTTTTGCTTAAATGAGTCGACATTCCGTACTTAAACAGCTTATGCGTTGCTCTTTTAGAATCAGTCATTTAAAAAATAAAATGCCGAAAACTTTTTTTTTTACGATTTTTCAAAAATATTTAAAATTTTAACAATATTAATAACTTTGTCATTTATGAAGATAATCTCATAAAACTTTTTTTTCATGTGCAGAACAATATTACCCAAGATCTGTACGAAGATTGAAAAAATTGCTTAAAAATTACGGATTTAAAAAAAATTGTGTTTTTCGTACACTTTTTGCGAGAATTCATTTAGCTAGACTGTTCAAAAATAACCGGAAAACGACCTAGCAACAAAGATGCGTTAAATGAGATGAACAGACGGAGAAACCTGTCCAGTGATAACTAAAAAGTAAAAAATAAATTAGAAGTAAAAAAAACCTTTTTAAAAACAAGCTTTTATTTAAATGCGCTAAAAAGAATAAAATAAACTTTTCCTTTAAAACTTTTTTTACTATCAACTGATAACGTCATTACACAATTTATATGATATAAAAGCTCGTCGCGAGGTTAAACTACTCGATTTTACTTAGTTTGAAATTTTTACAAATTAAAATCAATCAGATCAATTTACTTGTTTATCTGCAGAGGTAAATCTCGCGACAAGCTTTTATATCATATAAATTGTGTAATGACGTTGATAGTAAAAAAAGTTTTACAGAAAAAGTTTATTTTATTCTTTTTAGCGCATTTAAATAAAAGCTTGTTTTTAAAAAGGTTTTTTTACTTCTAATTTATTTGTCGATTTATATGCAAATTTTGAAATAACCCGTCTCTTATTCACTTCACTATATTCTGTTTCTACACTAGGACTTAATTTTTTGGCTGCGTCTTGATACTCCTTTAGTTTTTGATCTGATTCATGTATATTGCTTATAAATATTTTTATTGACATAATTAACTTATTTACTTCACAGATGTCCAAACCAGGAATTTGTAATTTTTTGTAAATCTTTCAAACATTTCTTCCTAAAATATAATAGAAATGGCGGTTTCAAATTTTGTTAAGTTATTAAAAAAATTTACTGCGTTTTTTCGAAAATAAATTTTTTTATTTTCATTGTCACTAAATATTTTAATAATATTCATGTTATTACCATAATTATCTTTTAAGGCTTCAACAGCATCGTAGTGACAAGACTATCTGGTCTGACAAACTTTTTAAGGTAAATTTCAGTTTAATTTCACGATTTAGATGTTCCCACGTACGGGTCTAAGCAAAAAAGAAAACATATATTTGTTGCACTAAACCGAAGAAGTTTACTATCTCAATTTCAACCTTAATAGATTCTGCACCAACCAGACTAAGAGAATATACAGCACACGACACATAATTAGCGAATTTATTTTTTTTCTTTTAGAAGATCTAGCACACCATCATATCGAACGGACATATTGACAGCGTTGGCAAATGTCTGCCCACTACAATTATCCAATAGCAGTCCATTTGTTTCTAAAAATTCTTGTAGATAATTAAATAAGTATAATCCAACGTGACTACTAATCTTTATTAATGAGACACATCTTTCATACACTTTTCCCGGAAAGCAATATCGTAGTACAACAGCAAATTGGTCATTGTGGGTCAAATTTGGTGTTGAATCCATCACAATTGAATAGTACTTTGTGTAAACGTTATTTATTTGAGTTGTAATTGTTTAAATGATTTGCTTGCCTATGATCTCGATTTTTTGCTAATATATCGTTTTGATAAGTACGACATTAACGATTTTGGTCGTAATTCTCACTGTTCAATATGTTCACGAATGGATGAGTCGAACTCTCTTCTAGAAGTTCCAGGGCACCCATAAATTTACCATTATGAGGAGAATCAAAAACTTCCTCGATACCTCTAAATGCTAAACCTCTTATAGCCAAATACTGTACTACCGCTATAACATGTTTGAGGGCATTGCGGTAATATTATATTGTGTATCTTTTCTTAGTTGCTCCTTTAACTTTATTTAACGAGGGCAGGGAACGATTAAGGTAATTCATATGGGGACGAGATTTTGTGTAATAGTAATATTCCTTTAGGGCGTTCAAGCGTCAATATAATAGCGCCGAATAGACAGTCAGTTCCGAGAAAATAGCCTTCGAAATTCATACTTAGCTTTTACACAATTAAGCTAATTATATATTTTATTTATTATAGTTTTAGAATTAGATAAAAATAGTTTTATTAAATGTAAGACTGTTTATATGATATTTTATTATTACAATCATTTTTTAATTATATAAAATGTTTGATAAGAAAAATTATTTAATTGTAAAAATAATTAAATGAATTGAAAAAAAAATCAATTCTACCCTGTGACTCTAACCCTGACCGATCGCAAAAAATGCACTTACACTCTCACCTATACCACTACATCGCTGATTAGTGGTATAGGTGATTAAAATTTAATTGTATAATTTGAATTTCGATTGCTATTTTCTCCAAATCGACTGCCCATTCGTCTCTATTACATCCTGAAGCAGTAAACTTCAAATTGTGTTCCACGGAACCCTGGGGTTACACAAGGCATACTCAGGGGTTCCACGAGTCACAATAAGAAATCCAGAAGAAATAAATAAGTATGCAAAATGGATTCACATTCTCTATGAAGGTTATAAGTTACAAGTATCTAAAGCTCATCGCCTCCCCCTCCCTATTCATTGAAAATTTTATTTATACATAATAACTTTACTTTGCAACACTTTTTAAACTTTTATTATAAAACATTAAAAGAATAATAAAACGTTTAAACTTTATATATAAATATTTTCTACTAGATTGTGAATATTCTATTGTTTACTATCTCGGGTTCCACGAGTTAATTTTATACTCGTTAGTTAGCATACACACAATGTCTTGCAAAACTGAATAGTTTTCTAATTGACAATGCACCTTTTTTACATTTGTGGAAAACAACACCTATAATGAAGGAAAACGAACAACATGTTAAGAGAGTTGATGTTAAAATCTAAATTTAAGCAAAAACAGCTTCTAAATTTTAGGTTTCAAATTCTCTCTCAGCAAAATACATGGGATTTCTCACACATCTATAAACATTTTTATGACATTTAGAACATTGTGTTTAAGTGAAAGATATTTTTCAACGTAAGTGGCTACAAAAACAAAGTATAAAAGCAAATTAAACTCAGAATAAGTAATGCGATTGCACTTAATATCAACAGATCTAGACTTCGACCGTGTGGAAAAAAAAGGAAACACATATCTCAGTTACTAAATATAATGCATGGATAGGTGACACTTAAATGAGTAAATTATATTAACAAAATTAGATTAGAATTTTTTTAATAAATGCAAACTTTTTTCATTGCTTTTACATAAAGTGCTTGTGACATGATGAATTTTTTTACTTTGAATTTACTTTTAAATATTACTTTGAGACATACTCTTCGACGTATGTGTTTGAAATTGGGTTCCACGAAAACACTTTCTAGTTCAAGTTGTTCCACGAAAGCACTTTAAGCTCCAGGGGCTACACGAAAGCACTTTCAAGTTGTAGGGGTTCCATGAGTTGAAAAAGTTTGAAGACCACTGTCCTAAAGGAGTAATGCTAACACACAAAGTCTCGTCGCCAAATGAATTTCCTTCGTCATGCCCTCCCCTTGTAAAACAGACTTACTTTCTTTTCGTGTCAGCCAAACTAACACTGAATTTTTATGTTCAATAGAATTTTCCTGATTTTCTAAACAACTTGTAAAGTATTTCCTATTAGAAAAGTCGGTTGTGTATTGAGAATTTGTTTTAGAAAAAGTTTGCAGGTCAAACAAAAACTACTAATACTTGTTGAATAAGATCTTTCCAGCATTAGGCCATTTTAAAGTTTTTTAATGAAATGATTATTCAAAAATGATCTCTCTTGTCCTTTGTATTCTCTTACCGAAGCAGAATATATATTGTTTGGATTTTTATTTTGAAAATAACTCATTTCACGTGTAGGAAACAATCGATAAAATTATTACTTAACGATTTAGGCCACGAACCCATGTCAACGTATCAACTCAAACCCAACATTTTGTAAACACTGATGTCCTCTGTCTGAACAATATATTTTTTAGATAGCTGCTGGTCATCGAGATCTTGCATATTTTCCTCATTAATATTTACTTGTTGTGTTTCTCCGTTTTCTTTGGCTTAGTTCCATCCCCTTTCACTTCAATGGCTTAACGTACAGCCCTGTATTACGGGCGGCCCAAAGCCTGTTTTGCTATGGTTTTTTAATCCTTTGTAAGATCCAGTTTTAGGCCCAAAATCCGCGATTGCACCTTTTGCACACAAATAAATGGCTACAGGAAAAGCGTCAGTACGTTTGTATAAGTGCTCGATGCTCATCGGCACCGTCCTATGATGGAGCCTCTGACTATTAATTATTAATTTCCACGTATTCGGTGGTAAGACGGAAGAACAAAAGTAAATAGTGCTCTGGCTCTCAAAAATAAAAATAAATTTGGTAATTTTGGGTATTTTATTTTTGAAATGTATTTTTTACTGGTTTATTATTTTATTACTATTTTGATTGTAAACATCTTTTTATGTTTGTTATCTTCATCGGGGAACGGGGGCCCTGGGCTGCAGCCGATTAAGCCCATACGTAGATCCGGCCCTGACTATAATAAGTATATATGTATAAATATTGACAGTGAAAGTTACTAGTTAAAAGACAGTAAAAAACTTTTTATATCGAAAACATAATAAGACGTACATAAAATTTTTATTTCTAGGTTATCTTAACCTGTTCATCTACTGCAAGTATTACTAAATTATAATTATTTATTTATACACTGAGTAATCAATTTATCTTAGACAAATAAAAATAATTTATATCAAATATTAATGTTATAAATGTGGAATAACTATTACATTCATTCGAAAAATATTACAAATAAGAATTTTAATTTGGATGAAATAGATTGTTCCTTAGTTCATAAATGTTAATTTTTATATATAGGTATGATTGCACATATTTCATAAAAAATATTGAAGCAGGTTTGAATCAATAGATTGTTTAATTCTAAATTAAAAGTTCTACAAAAAAGTATTATGACCTATATAATTTACTGTAATGCAATTAATTAATGTCCAGATTTTACAATGGCAGAATCTACTGAGAATGCTATGTCATGATTCTCAAGTCAGTCAGATTCTTGATCCAGACAAGGCATCAGGTATTACAAAAGCGCAGCAAAAGAACCTCGAAGGTTAAAAAAAAAATGCCAGCTGAGCGTATGCAAGAGTACAGAGCCCGGATAAAAGTTCGCATTCAATCAACTAGTGATTCTCTTTCAGTCGTACATCATCAAGATGATGGAATTTTACAAGCTGATGATAGTTTAAATAAATCACATGCATTTGTTGGATTACCTTGTCAAGATATCAACGCGACATGTAAAATAACACCAGCTGAGCGTATGCGCGATTACAGAGCCCGGAAAAAAATTTACCTTCAATCGACTAGTGATTCTTCTTCAGTTGTTCATCATCAAGAAGATGAAAATTTACTAGCTGATGACAATTTAAATCGTTCGCTTGAATTTGTCGGATTACCTTGTCAAGATATCAACGCGACATGTAAAATAACACCAGCTGAGCGTATGCGCGATTACAGAGCCCGGAAAAAAATTTACCTTCAATCGACTAGTGATTCTTCTTCAGTTGTTCATCATCAAGAAGATGAAAATTTACTAGCTGATGACAATTTAAATCGTTCGCTTGAATTTGTCAGATTACCTTGTCAAGATATCAACGCGACATGTAAAATAACACCAGCTGAGCGTATGCGCGATTACAGAGCCCGGAAAAAAATTTACCTTCAATCGACTAGTGATTCTTCTTCAGTTGTTCATCATCAAGAAGATGAAAATTTACTAGCTGATGACAATTTAAATCGTTCGCTTGAATTTGTCGGATTACCTTGTCAAGATATCAACGCGACACGTAAAAAAACGCCAGCTGAGCGTATGCAAAATTTCGATTAATTTCATAAAGAACAGACAATGCTTATCGATTTTTACTTTTAATTGCTAAAGTCTTGGAGCTCACGCTGTAGACATAAAAGATTCAGGAGTAACAAATTCAACTATCTTAGTTTTATCAGAAACTTGGCTGGACAATGAAAATAATACATCTATTACTAATTTCAACAGCATTGTGAAGTATAAACGACCAAATATGAGAGCAGGAGGAGTTGTGATACATCAAAATTCTAGAGACGTTAACACTTTAACTCCATCCATGAATTTTTCTGTCAGTCAATCCGATATTTATAGTACCATACAATTTTCAGTGGGGGATTTGTGCTTGGCTGAATGCGGAAAAGATAATGGACAAAAAATTATAATTGCTGCAGTATATATTACTCCGAACAAAAAATTGGATGACATTATAGAGTTCCTTCATCGATCATTATTACCATACACATCAAGAGGTTCTGCTTTACTTATGACAAAAAATCATGACAAAATACCTATAATTTTAAGTGGAGATTTTAGTGTCAATTTTGCTTTAGACAAATCTCTACAATTTATTGAATTTTTAAAAGACAATTTCGCCTTATCTCTACAAAATAACAGCAAAATAAATAATATTAACGGCAAAATCAAATACTACGATTGATGCAGTGTTTTCGAGATTCTTAAATGATAGTGAGTGCAAAAACCTACATTTCTTATTTTAGTTACCACAAGACTTTGATAACAAAAATATGTACAGTAACACCCATAAGCATAATGGAAATAGAATAATAATAATAATGATACTTTTCTATAAATGTATTCAATAACTTTTTTTAGTATTATGTATTGAAAATGAAAATTTTGCTTACACTTACACCTTTTTCATCCTAATTATTTTTTAATACAGTTTCACATAATAATGATAATAATAAATTTGTTAGTTATATATATACTAGCCGTTACCCTCCCGTTTCACTGGGTATTTCATGATGTTTTATAAATATATCTGTTTATATATATGTAATATTGATATCTATGTCCTAGCATTAAGAATTCTATTGTATTGAAAAATATACTTGTAACTCTCCCTTCTTGATAAAAAAAGACAAAACTACTATAATTTGTATTATTTAATATTCTCTAAAATTGAGTATAGAATGATGTTTACACTTTCGTAACTCTATAACAAAGTGGATTTCCGCAAAACCAATTTTAGGTGGATCTCTACTCCATAAAATAAACATGGAAGCCAAACTTCAAATCTAAATCTAATACGGTAAAAACAAAATTTTTACTATCAATACCCGCCCCCCCCCCTCGTAATTCTGTTGAGAGTCGTCCTCCCAAAAACCGTTCTTAGCGGATTTAAATTCAACAAAAGAAAAATGTAAACCAAATTCCATTATTATAGTTCTTGTAGTTCAAAAAAAGAAATTTTTTGTCAACACGCTCCAAGGAGTTGATTCCCATCACACAAATGCATTCTTATTGGATCCCTATTCAACAAAAGGAACATGCTTAACAAATTTCAAGTACACAGGTCTAACAATTCTAAAACAGGATTTTTTCCCTATAACTTCCCTTCACCCCTTGGAACCCTCCTTGGGTGTCAATTTTTGTTTTACTCTTTGTTTGAGGAACTCTATTCTATGAAAGGAACATGCCTACCACTTTTCAAGCAGGTAGATCGAATAGTTTAAAAACGGAAATATTTATCTATTACACCCCTTAATCCGCCAAAATGAAACTTGGGGGTTAATTTTCGCGAGACCCATTTTATAGCGGATCTGTACTCAGCGAAAGGAATATGTTTACCAAATTTCAAGACTGTACGCCTAATCGTTTAAAAATGGGAATTATTATCTATTCCCCCCCCTTGAGCCCCTGAAGCGCCACTTGGGGGTCTGTTTTCACAAAACCCATTTTGTAGCGGATCTCTATGAAAAGAATCTGCTTTCCAAATTTGAAGACTGAGAGTCTAAGTGCCCTTTGAGACCCCGCAACGCCACCTGGGGGGTTGATTTTCACAAAACACATTATATATTGAATCTTTACTCCATAAAAGGATTCTGTGTATCATATTTAAAGACTGTGTTTCCAGGAGTTTAAAAATGGAAAAGTAATTATCTATAACGCCCCTTAAGCTCCTTAACGCCACTTGGGGGTCTATTTTCACGAAATCCATTTTGTGGCGTATCTCTACACTATGAGAGGAACCTGCTTACCAAATTTCAAGACTGTGCGTCTAATAGTTTAAAAATTGGAATAATTGTTTATATCTCCCCTTAACCCTCCTCAACACTCTTTGGGGGTCAATTTACCCAAAACTCATTTTGTAGCGGATATTAACTCCATGAAAGAACTATGCCTACCAATTTTCAAGCCAATAGGCCAAGTACTTTAAAAACGAAAGTATTTATCTTTTACGCCCTTTAACCTCCCCCTCAACACCCCTTGGGGGGTCAATTTTCCCAAAACCCATTTTGTAGCGGATATTAACTCCATGAAAGAACTATGCCTACCAATTTTCAAGCCGGTAGGTCAAGTATTTTAAAAACGAAGGTATTTATCTTTTACGCCTTTTATTCCCCCTCACCACCCCTTGGGGGGGCTATTTTCTCAAAACCCATTTTGTAGCGGATCTCTACTCTATGAAAGGAATCTGCTTACCCAATTTCAAGATTGTACGTTGAGTAGTGTAAAAATAGAAACAATTATTTATAACACCCCCGTAACGCCCCTTGCGGTTCGAATTTCGCAAAAAATCCGTTCTTAGGTGATCTCTACTCCGTGAAAGGAACATGTCTACCAAATTTAAAGTCAGTAGGTTGAATAGTTTCGGAGATATCGTGATTAGTCAGTCGCTTTTCTCCTTTATATATATAGATAAGATTACTTTAAAATAAAACTTAATTATATACAATTCATTACATATAAACCAAAGAAGTTAACTTCTACCGCGTGTTCACACTGATACACGCATGCAATTTTTTTTTTTTTTTTTATCGTTTTGAAAATCATCCTTCTACTGAATGAATCCTGCAAAATGAGTATTAAATTTTTAAAACTTATATATCTCGGAGCATTATTAGCTTTGGTAGACAATTAAAAAAAAAAACTCTCGACCTGTTTTTTTTCTCTCTTCAAAATAGAGATAAAAGTGCAAAAGTTTGTTTACAAAAGATATATGACCAACTAGGGTAGGAGTAAAATGCAAAGCCAGTCTTCATTCTTGAGTAGCAATCACTCACTGAGCAGTTCATTATTTCTTTTTTCTTCCAGATATTTTAAAACACACACGCTCCCTCAAATTCCAAAGTCTCACGAGTACACTTTATTTGGAATGTCAGTGCACACTACAAGGAAGGAGTACTCTTTGCATGATAATTTTCTTCTGTAATTCAGTCGTGTTTAAAATAAATTTCGAGTTTTTTTTTTTTTTTTGTCAGGTTATCAGCGATGAAACTCTTTCAAAGACAAGCTTGGCACTGGAACTTGTAACTGAAGACCCCAAACACTATACCAATTTGAGGATTTTTCGATTCGACTGATATCAGCCCATCTGTAGGATGGGATTTCAGTTCTATTAGGATTCAACTCGATTGTATAGAGGAATGCTACTAGACTTATTCAAGAAAAATTCTTCAAACATTTCAGTGTTTTTTATTTGTATTAGTTTTAATGTGCAATTTGCATCATAAATCAAATTTAAATGTTTAAGTTGAGAAGATTGTGTGGATGTTTTGTTAAAATATTGATATGAAAATGTTTAAATATCCTGTATGGTTTCTATGAAATATCATTATTAAAAACGTATTGAAATTATAATGTGTGTATTCAAACTTTTACTTATCTTCCCCACATTTTCCTTTCTTCAAATTTTTACATTTAGTACATTCAGCATTCTTTTTACTTTTTTTCCCCTACACAAAATGAGAATGCGATTCATTTGATGTATTTAATAATTTTAAGAGTTGTATATGTATATTTAAGTAAATGAAGCGGTTGATAATTTTACACAAATGAATTTCTTATTAGGCTCAATAAGCCATAGACACATAAATAAATTTATTTTGCAATTCACCTTCTGAAAACATTATATTTATCTGAAAAGAAAGGCTGATTGTGAAACAATGTGGAATTTTTCACCTTCGAAAATAATAATAATAATAGAGTTTCTGAAAGAAATAACAAGCGTAAACGAATTTTGTTCTGTAAAAAATTGGAAAATGAATTATCTTTGTGAAAAAACAAGTGATAAAATCCTAGTTTTATTTACAACTTTGGCTAAGAAGCCAATTGTTCCAATTGGCATCAACAGCTTTTTTTTTCCTGATATGGACTTCAGATCAATATGACTGCAAAAATTTACGAAGTTGGCAATAAATAAAATTGTGTGCTAAAAAAAAGAAACCAACTTAGCAACAATTTATACTTCCTAATCGGTAATCTTAGAACCCACTGTATATTCAGTTTTCAATTATATTACAATATTGAGAGAGATTATATTGAATTTCGACTTGTGATAAAAATTCACGGAATTACATGATATGTGTGGATAATTATTAATTAAATTTTCTGTTGTCAGTTCATCTAAACCAAATTTCCTTGGAAATCACTGATGATATTTAATTATTGTATAAGGTTGAATCCCATTTTTATCCCAAGGCGTTAACTTGGTGAATTTAATTTACTTATGCATTATGCTCCATCTTAAGTATTTCTCGATTCGGGACGTGGTTTATAATTAGTAACTCAACATTAGTTTTATGATAACCAGTCACCCTTTCCATATTATATACACATTGATGCGCTTTAAAAAATATTTTCTCACAACTAGAAGAATTTTTGTATCGATTAATACAAATTTAAAAAATTCTTGGTATTTTCGTAATACATAAGCTTTGTAAAAATACTAATCAGAATAGGAGAATTTCTACACTTGTTTTAAATAATATTGTATATTTTATTTCTCCCACTCCTTTTGTGACATACATCATTTCAATCAGGAAAATATTCTCTGATGGAAGTGGTGTTTACTAACGTCACTCTACAAAAAAATACGAGAGCTATTGGCAAAATTCCCAAGGGGAACAAAATCACTCTAGAAGGGTTTTGAGCTACAAACTGACCCCAGAGGAAAAAACCACCCAGCATCCATATTGAACAAAATCGAAGTTTACATTTTTAACAACAGTACAAAGTAAAATTATATAATACAAATTATACAAAGCAAAAATAAATAAAGGGTTTGAGAAGAAAGAAAGAAGACAAAAGAAGAAAAAAATCAGGACACATCTAAAAAGAAGAAGAAAATTCACTTCCTTTTTTAAAAAAATGAATCAGCATCGGAATGAGGAGGATTCATTTAAGACCCCCCTCCCTTCCCCCTTTTTCTATAAACATAAAGCAGCAGTAAAAAATGTAGAAAAATTATTGAATTTTATTGGAGATATCTTTGATTATTAAAAAAACAAGAATTTCCGGATGCGAAAATCTTAGGCAAACGTGTCATATGATTATGAAACACGTAAAAGATCCCTTGAGTATCAATTTGGCTGTGGTATTCTCAGCAAGATTAAATCCCGGCAATATTTAATTACAACTAATTCAAGCAACGAAATTTGTTAGCGAAGGCCCTTACTAGATGTGGTATTATCTTAAAATAACCCTCACATGTGGGCACTTGCCGTGTATGCGAAGGATTATTTGCCAATATGCAGCCCATTAGGGAAGGAAAATTGAGAAATCTCTCTGCTCTAGAGTCCCGTGAACTCATTCTTCATAATAACCGCTTGTGACCACTTAATCCAATCTCATTTAAGGAATTTGGTCACGGATTGTAAAGGCAATTCTAATACATGATTTTAGTTTAGAGTGAATGGAAGAACTTCTTAATGATAGATTGGAACCAAGATTTTTTAGCATTTTAGGATGGGGAGACCAAATGAAAATCCTTAATCAGATTACATGAGAACACATAATCATCAGCTTCCCCAAAAGAACCACAAAGACAGTTGGGAGTAACTTTTAATTTGAAAAACATGAAGCAGATGTGCCATGGTTAGTTAAAAAAAATTAAATTGTAGCAAGACTTATATATATATATATATATATATATATATATATATAAAACTTGAGTGGGGATTGATATCTAACTGTGTTTGAATTAGAAGGATTTGACTCGTAAGCCAAGTAAGAGTTTGATCACTAACTTTCACAGTCCTCGGTTAATTTATTTTGAAGGACTTTGATAACATAGGAGCAATCGGCAGGAATACTCACCTTTACAAACCATTAGTAGTAGCGACTTATAATAATCTTCAGTATCATTAAAATAATTATTGTTATCAGCCTTAACCCAGAAAATATTATAAAAATTGCAATACACTTTATTCTTTATTAAATTAAGATACTCCGATTTATAGTCAGAGCTTTTAAGGAAAAGGATTGATAGTAATTTATCATTGTAAATATTAATTTTAACGTTTTTGGCTAGGGCACATGTGACGAAAAATCCGATTGCAGATACCTCCGTTTGTTGTCCGCGCTATTGTTGGGTTTTAATGTGAAAATATAGGTCACATAAAGAGATCCTCGATAAAAAAATACACATCAAGAATCTTGTCTCAGTCCCGATTTGGGATCTGTCTGTGTACACCTCCCTCTCATTAGGACCCTGCAAATGATAATAATTACTAATTATAGCAAGCGCTTTTACAAGGTGGAAGTAAATAAAGATTTCATGGAATGACAATCAATTATATTGTTAAAATCAGGTTTTCTAAGCTTCCAGATTTGGTATTTTAGAAAAGGTTTATTAAAACAGAAAGATGAATTGGGGGAGTAGTAGATACGATATGTAGGTGAAGTTCTACAGCCCGTCGTTATTTTTAATAAACAGATTCTTTGAATAGAGTTTAGTTTTCGGGTATGGCTAGAGGTGAGCGAATCACCTTAGATTCCCGCACCATAGATAATAATCGGGTCTATTACAAAAAAGTAGCATAATTTAAAATTCGTAAAATTAGATTTAGAGAACAAAATTTTATTGAACTGAAGTGTCAGTTGTGATAAATTCTCTTTTTAAAAAAATTAATGTGAGGGTACCACGAGAGCCCGTTGTCAATAATAAGCTCCTGATTTTTCATTGAGTCGATCATTTTTACAGTAACATTGTTGATTTCAAAGATAGGTTTCTTGTGAAACATAGTATACTCACGGTCTGTGCACCTGATTGCAACAGAGTAAATTTTTTCAGGAGAAATTACAAGTTTAACTTTATTACTTTGGTCACGAGTTATATTGGTGCCATTTTCTACAGTTCTCGGGACCTTCCCCGCGGTGACAAGAGCAAGATCGTCTACAAAAGCTTGAATTAAAAATCTTTCCAAGTTTACGCCTAAGACTGGATTGAAGCAAATGCTCCAAGAAAGGTAGGTGCGAGTATGGAACCCTGAGGACAACCTTGATTACTTCGATACTTAACCTTGAAATTAGGATTGAAAAAACAACAAATCGATTCACTAAAGAAGAATAAATAAATTCTTGAAAATAAAGGGGATTTTGTAATAATGATTGTTTATTAACTTTGAATTTTTCGAAAACTTTTGGCAACGGCTATTATTGTTTTCGACCTGAGTCAAGGGACAAAGAGGATATTTGAACTGGCACGCTATTCTCTAAATTTCCGCATCATGCAGTCTAAAGCGCCGTTTATATGGATGACAATTGCCGGGAAAATACCGGCATTAATCCTCTCTAGACTCCTTTACATCACGAATCGGTATTTTACCGGTTTGAAAAGAAGAAAGAATATTTTAACTTACCTCTGAGCCGGTCAAATAGAGAGAAAAACCGAGTTCGTTTTTCAAATTTCCCCATGATGCATTGCGACCGAGATTCATTTGTTCAAAGCATATTTGCGTGCGTGTGTGTGTTTTCCCCCGATGAAATTAAATAAATTTTCCAAAAAAATTAAAAACAAGAGTGCGAAAAAAATGTAACGGTTTTATTTATTTATGTTATTGTGGTCCGTACTTAATAAGTTGTTAGTATCCTTAACAGTTCATAAAAATATTCCAATAGATGAAAAGATTACTCTCAAATTAAACAGTAACATTAAAATAATTTATTTTAAATTTTTCATAAATATATCATAGATTTAAAACTTTATCATCAAACGTTTTATGCCTCTACATATCTTTGTAAAAGCAAAATAATAAACAAGAATGTAGAATAAATCTAGAGATTTAATCAATTTTTTTTGACAATATCTGATAAGTTGAAAATATTTGTAATATATTCCTATGGATTAAATCTTCAATGTTACTGTATAATTAGTTTGTGTACAAGTTTAAATTATAATATTTATCTTTGTTTAAATCAATTATATACCAGGTGGTTAAAATGAAACTTCCCCTTTAAAAGGCAACATACAGCGCAAAAGGGTGAATGGAATGCAACGAAATTTTGAACATGGGCCATACACGAGGTGCACTAAAAAAAAATGATAGTTCCAAAATGTCCATTAGAGGACGTCTTTTCGTGAAAAACATGAAAGTTAACACAATAAATGACCAAAACAGGATACAGAAACAATATCAACGACCCAGAACAAGAATTATGAGCAATAAAATACAAAACCGGGAAAGGCTGTAAGTTGTTGGAGAAAAATGTCGAGATTTGCATGCATGAGAAGAAGAGGAAACTTTATGAAAAACAGGCATAAAACGTTTGTGATATTATCATGTTTAGGTCAATGTTTTTGGCTGTACTAATGATGACCTCTTGAGTTGAACCTGAGTTATTGATGAAGCTGTTTTACGAAAGCAAGGGGAATGCTTCTGCTGGAGTTTTTGAATTTTATCGTAAAAAGAACCCGCGGAGAGGACCAATGTCTACTAAAGGTATTCGGGCCATGTATAAGACATTTGCAGAGACGGGGAAATTAGTTCAACCTGGAAGAGGCTGAAAACGTCTCCCACTGGTACTTGTTGATGCCGTCAAGACAGCTGTTGACGTACAGTCACGTATATCAGAGTTTGGGGGAAGTAGCGCGTGTGCAGTTTCTTGACAGTCTATTCTTACACCACCATCCGGGAAGTACTCAGAAGTATATTGCAGTACTTCCCATACAAGATTCGCCGTACCCAGGAGTTGCTTGATAGGGTCAAGCCACAACGTCTGTCATTCGCAGTCGGTTTCTCCACAAAATGGCTGTTGATCTGTCATGGCCTTGGGATATTCTGTGGAGCAGTGAGGCTCATTTCTACCTCAATGGGACAGTCATCACACAGAGTTGCCGCATTTGGGCTAAGGAAAAACCGTGGATCCCCACTGAAATTCCCCTATAGTCTCAAAAGATCATTGTCTAGTGTGGATTCACGGCGACATTCATCCTTGAGCCATTCTTCTTTGAGAAAATTGCTGAACGTGGGTCTTCATATGTTCTGTTACGGGCTGTTGGTACTACGACATTCTGCAGACGTTTTTTATGCCGCAACTACAGCAAAAGGAGGGTCCTTACATCGATCATTTTAATGCAGGTTGGTATTCCCCCACATATCCATGGGACCATGAAGGCGCAATTTCTCCAACACTTTACAGAGGAACGTGTTATTAGCAGATCCTTTCC
The DNA here is from genome assembly GCA_019973975.1 of Trichonephila clavata. NCBI lineage: Eukaryota > Metazoa > Arthropoda > Arachnida > Araneae > Nephilidae > Trichonephila > Trichonephila clavata. The sequence continues at coordinate 50,101 of BMAO01008865.1, read as the reverse complement.
TAATCCATAGCCATCACGTTCACCAAATCTAACTCCATGCGATTTCTAGTTATAAAGCTATTTAAAAAGTCCGATTTTCGTAGAAGTGTTGCGACGTTCAATGACTTGAACTCTATAACAATTCATGAGCGAAGCGTCACAACTGATCAGTTACGATCTGCTCTTGAACACACTGTCCATCGACTTAAAATTTTGCGAAAGTGAGGGTGGTTACGTTGTACTCCTTTCCCTACATCATCCTGGGGACGATTCACAACTGTTTCTCTTCTGCAATTTTGTCCTAATCTGTTCTTGTATATGCAACCTGAACTGTTTTTGTTTCTCTTGTACTTTTACTTAATGTAAATGGATGACAAAGTGATCAAAAACTAGTCAATAAATTTTAATATTGTTTCTGTATTCCATTCTGGTCATTTATTATGTTAAATTTCTTCCCGAAAAGGTGCCCTCTATTGGACATTTTGGAACTATAATTTTGAAATTCCGTGAGTGCATCTAGTGTTCAGCCCATATACAAAATTTCGTTGTATTTCGTTCACCCATTTGCGCTGTAGGATTATATAGGGGAAGTTTAATTACAACCACCTGGTACCTGTAATACGAAATTTGAGGATTTTTGATAATTTTGTTTATATTTGGTCGTTAAAATGATAAAGCCACTCTCATTTCGTCATCTACATTTAAAAATTTTGATCTTTTTTTTCAATTTTTATATTTATTTTATATATATTTTTTAAAATTCGAATTTCCACAAATAAAATGTAGAAAACTATAACAATATTTTAAAGCCGTTTTGGCTATTATGGGATATACGCCTCCAATTTCAATTCAAAGTTAATTAATTGACCCTTCCGAATATTTTGAAATTAAATCTCGATTATTACCGAGCTAAATTAGTTCTTCCTCTTCATTCAAATTTAATTTACATACTGATGTACCCATTATCATAAATGGATTACGAACACTATCAAACATTTTTATTGTAAACATGAGAAGTAATGAATAATTGGCTGAACGATTCGGGGTTCCGGAATTTTTTTTTAGTCAGAGTTTTATTTTTTAAAAATTTGGTGTCATACAAACGTGCCGCGGCAAAGTGATTGAGAATCACTGGTTATAGACAGTGACGGATCTATACGCGGTTCCACTAATATCATCTTACCTCTTTAAACAAAATATTTAATTCAATCAATTTTCATCGAGTAAGCAAACGTGATTTATGTAAATGAGGCATATTATATAAATTCGGTTTTCGCGAGTTGGCAGTAAGAAAGAAAGAAAGGAAGGAAGTGATTTGTTGACACGCTGAAGTTGATACATTAGATGTGTGCGAATAGAAGTTTAACAGAAGTTTGAGAATTAGTTGTTAGTTGAAGATTAAAAAGCAGTGGAATTAAAGATTACAGAGCGTGGAGCCATCGTCATTTGATCAAGCCGAAAAGAGTGCCTGGAAGTTTCCAGTGTAGTATCTGATGCATTAAAGGTTCAGGTACTGTGCATTTGATTAAGTAGAAGCTAGTTATTCGTATGCGACGTAGTTATAATTGAGCGTATTTAAGATGCCTTAGATTAAGTTGAGGGTTTGTAGTAGTATCCCTGTGTTATAGAATCTCACCTCCGCCCTCTACTATAATTCATATACCTTAATTAGAATTGTATTGTGTCTGTTTGATAATTGTTAATAAGAATTAATAAATTAATTAGATTGGCAATAATGTCTGTGAATTACTCTGTTCCTCCTACACATCTAGCCGGGTTTACAGGTAGACAAGAGGGTTCGGATGTAAGAGGTAACCGAACGTTATCACAAGTAGAACCATGACCCGAAGACACGACTCGACAGAAACAACACCGACCACGAGTTCGGGACCATGACCATTCACCTACCGCTGTCACAGGCAGAAATAGAGCCGGAATAGTTGATTAAAAGTGTTAATGGCCTTCGATGTGGTGTCTATTCCTCATAACTCAATCAATCAACACTGATTATAGTAAGCCTTTTAATACTAACATATCGAAAATTACAAGCCTTTTTTTCATATGACATATTCATGACGATTCGTTTTGCGCTTGTAATTAAACTCTACAAATTCTTTTTAAGTTTGTAGACTAGGAGTTTTAACCTGTAACAAGAATTTCTTGGACAATATTCCTGCTTATTGCTTGCATTATGCTTTTACTCATTATGCTTATGCTTGCTTGCATTATGCTTTACTTGTATGTTTAAATCTGCATTTAATGTGAGAATATCATAACAGCTTTTTTTTTTATCGTTGTGGACGATGGTATGGCAAATATGTTTTGAAGATTGTGTTTCTAATTTAGCCTCTATCAGTAAGAAATGTGGAATATATTATTTCTAAAATTTTATTAGCGAAAGAAATCACTTCTAGGCTTTACAGAAAATACTGTACTCTTTCCATTTTAACCAATGTCACAGTATTTCGAGGAAAAATATTTATATATTCGGGAATCGTGAGAGTACAATGAAACATGGCATAAGTATGGGAGAGAACATCTGATATCTTCAAATCTAGATAATTTCGCATAGATTGGTGACATAGTATTTAACTGTCTTCATTTAATGATTTAAAAAGACACTTAAGTTATCAACTTAACACTTGTTTATTGGAAAAACTTTTTTTTTCTTTTTTAACTTGTGAACCCGACACACGAATTTAAAAGTCCGCTTGTGATTTATCTGTAACTGCCAAATTCTTTAAACATCATCCAACTTATGCGATTGAAGTCCAGTTATAAAGCAAAATACTAGCAAAAACAAAATCATACATTAAATAAATATCCATTAGTAATATATGTTCATATTAGTAGTTTTTTAATTTTACAAAAAAAATTACAGCACCAAATATTTTTTTTGCACCCGGGCCCCTTTGTGGAGAAGGCCGGCTCTGTCAATGCGAAACCATATTAGATAAAATGTTATAGATAAAACTCTATAAAATATTAATTGACAATATCAAACTGTTTGGCATATATTTTCTTCGAAGAACAACGGGTGTAAAAAAATGTTAAGCAAAGGAAACGGTATTTAAAATGTTTATAAATCAAAACCATGATTTAAAAATCATTCTTAAATTCAGATTCGGATATTGACTTTGCGGAATTATATGACATTTTTTTTAACAAAAGTTTAAATTAAAACCTCCAAAAAGCTAAGTGGTTAAAATAGCTTGTGCGTGGATAACGGAAAATGTTAAAAAATTTGTTTTTCTTAAACTACGTTTTTTCCGAGATTAGCGGATGTGTATGTATGAAAAGTAAAAAAAAAGTTCAAAAGTTTTCGACTTCTGCACGGAAGTATACATAGATTTACAAGCATAGAGGAGTTTCTGAACATTTAATTAGTGCAAATAAAATATACCTAAATTAGAGAGAGGAGTATTTATTTATAAAAATTTGTTTCCGTTTATTGATAATTCATTTCTCTTTCTGCTACATTGAAAAAATGCTAGTTTCAAAACTAAGTATTAAAAAAAAATAAGTTTCTCTTTCAGAATCGTTTGATGAAAAAAGTTTCTCTTTGAAGAACAGAAAAAAAATTTTAAACAAGTTTTATAGTTAAAAGAAGCACTTGTGACGGATCTATCCGCGTCAATCTTCTATTAATCCTCTTGGGTAACTTTGGGGCCAGCAATTATTCTATTTCACAGCCTCCGTCGGAAAAACACGAGATAGTGATATGCTAATGAGTTCGACTATATAAAGTCTAGATTTAGTTAGAAAGAGAAGGAGAAAAGGATTTGCCAAACTAATTGTAAGTATCGTCTACGGATCCCTTCAGCGAGCTTAGCGCGTATTAGATAGTATTTAATATTGTTAATCATTGAAGTAATCAAAGGGATTACATTTAGTACCGACCTGATGTTAGCAAGGGTTCGTCTCCGTTGTCAATTCTGATAGCTGAGATTACTTAGACGGGAATATTAGATTTGAAGGTTAGAATTGAGTATTAGATTTGAGTATCAGGATTAATCTGGGTATTGGATAATCACTCCAAGGTTTCTACTTGTAGTTTGAACTTGTATTTGTTATTTGTGTGTTATCAATCAATATTTGTAATTATGGCTTTTGTTGGTGATGTTATGTTTCCTTCCATACTTAGAGGCGCGCCAGGCAATGTGAACCCAGTCAAAGATAGGACTGGGGCACGACACACTTAAAATATTTCCTAATATTCCCCTAGTCCTGACGTATATACTAATGGAAAAGATTATTATTGAATACACACAACTTTTCGGCTAATTTAATAATGTATTATTGAATTAAAAATCCAGAATAAATATAAGAAAAGAAATAATAAATAAGAATAAGTATAAAAAGATAAAAGAGTTAAAAAGTGTTACACATAAATATAATTTTAAAAAAAACCATAGTATACCCATATAAAAGCATATAAGATGATAGGAATATCTTACTTTTCAACAAAAATTTTAAAAAAGTCACACCAATGTTAAACTAAATTTTAAAAGTAAATAAAAAATAACTATAAACTATTAGTTTTTATAAATCATAAATACTTTATACTTAAACGTTACAACTTAATCACTACTGATTTTTATTTTTCAAAACGATAATATTACGTATTCTTATTTATAGTTATTCGAGTTCTTCTTAACAATACAACTACAATGTTACAAGATAAGTTATATGGCTTTTTTTACTTTTGCCATCAAGTGACCTAAATGCTTTTCTATCGAATATTTTTTTAAATTATTTCAATTTCTTATTTCCGTTTTCCTTTTTATTTCACTTTAAATTCCTTATTTCCGTTTTTCCACCTATAATGAATATTTTTATTTCCGTTTTGCCATCGCTATAATTACTTTTTTATTTCCGTATTGCTATCAAGGGTATGAATTTCTATTTTCCATTTTGCCAGCATAGCTAAAAAAATTTCTCTCCCGCTTCTCTATTCCTGATTGTGTGTGTGTGTAATTGCCAACGCAGCGATGAATTTGTTTTTTCCTGTTTGTATTTTCAGAAATAAATTTGATTTTAACTATCTTTTTTAACAAAGCAATGGGGTGTATTTATCACTAGAGAGCACTGCGATCGTGACCATAATCACGTGATTAACAACATGCGATCATGTAAACAAATAAGAGTTGAACGTATGACACTTGTGGTTGCGCGCTAACTTTCAAATTTGCAAACATTATTATTTAATATTCTTTAAATTCTTTTTAGTACTTTAAACATTTTTAAAAAATTTTCTACTATTTTAGTTTAAGAAAAGGGACTAAATATAGGAAGTTTTAGTTTATAGTATTAGATTTAAGTTAAGTTTATACTTCTATCCTTCAGCTTCGAATTTTTGTATACTTTATGGGTTCGTAATCATTTTTTATTAGTGCCCGGCACATTGTGATTTAAATAGTTCTGCAGCGCTCTTTTGAACAAATTGCTTCTGGAATTTTTAGAAATCTACTGTTGTCACAAATTATGTTGTAAGCGAATTTTTCGGAGAATAATTCGTGCAGACTGTAAATAGGGAGTGGCTCGACAAAACAAAGACTAATCTGCCAGAACGATTAGTTAATACTTGGCTGTTGTGTGTGAATATAGGAGGAGATACTGCTAATGAATAGATTACTTATTTGTATTTCTAGACACTGATACTTGTGTCTGAGTGATGTGAAGACCTTTCAGGATTTATTAAGTAAATTATATTTGCTGTCTCTGGCATTTCAAATATTGTTTTTAAACAAAAAGTTTTCATTGCTCCTGAAAGAATTGTCTTGCTGTTTAAGAGCATAAAATTCTGGAACCCCGATCGACGTAACAATAAAATTTTTACATTCTAAAATGTAACATGTTTCAAAGCAGACGGATACATACATTCGTTTGCAAAGGTATTTATTAGTAAATTTGTGACATTGATTGTATTCTTTTATATAGAAACTTCTTGTAATTATTAAAAAATAGCCTGTGAATTTAACTGTTATTTTCTAAAATTTATATAAAGTTTCCTTTTGCTGTTCTTGAAAATCCATTTTAATATTATTGTTTGGATATCAAATTTTTTAATGTTAATTATTGTTTTATTTTTTAAAATTGTATGGAAATTGTCGTGTTTATGTGAGTTCAACATAATTAGATACACATTTACTTCTTAACTTAGTTTAATGACTATCTTGCTGGACAGTACAACCATTAATATTTACAGAATATTTCAGAATCATTTCCCATAGTTCCGCGGTATTTATATCCAATCCTCCACACAGTCACCGTTAACATTCTTTAACTGGTTTCAGTAAAATATTCCATATATCCTCCCTCCTTAAAGAACAAGTCTCTCCGGAGGTCGCCTGATTCTCCCGGAACGCCTAGGAAGTGGCCTGTCTGGAAGTGGTGGACTCCTCGTTTTCGGAGTCAGTCTCTGTAGCTGAAGACTGTGATAGATCTGGGACCACAACATCAGTTGATGGCACTCCTTGTACGGAAGATGAACCCAATTCCTTGTTCGGATCCTTAGAAATATCTTCCGCCGTTTCTGCATGCTGAATATCAGAGTTGTTTTCTCGAACCTCTGCTGATGGAAATCTCTGGTGAATAATTGGGATGATGTTTTCTTGCACTTGATCACCCACTGAACGGATCTGATCAACATGTCGTCTCACCAAGGTTCCTTGAACATCAATGATGTAGTGGAGCACGCCATCCTGGTTTAGAATAGTACCAAACTTCCATCTAGTATTAGCTGCTCTGTAAACTCTCACAGCCACTCGATCTCCAACATCAAATTTCCTATCTCGAAGTTCGAAATTATCTCTTCGTAATTTATCCTGAATTTTTGTTTTCAATTCAGGTAAAAGTAAATCTATCCTAGTTCTAATGTCTCTTTTTAGGAATGACATGGCTGGACTATGTGTTGTAGTTGCATTAGGAGCTTTTCGGTATTGCATTAAAAATGTACTTAATTTCTGTTGTATAGTACCTTCGTATATATATATTTATGCATAGCTCTTAATGACTGCTTTAAAGTAGCAACATAGCGTTCTGCTTGTCCATTACTAGAAGGTTTGAAAGGTGCACTAGTTTTGTGCTTAACTCCATTTCATTGCATAAATCGCTGAAATTCATAGGATGTAAACTGAGATCCATTATCGCTGACAAGTACCCTAGGTAATCCGAATCTTGCAAAACTATCTGGAAGACACTCGATGGTTTTCTTGGTTGTGGTTGTCTTCATAGGATACACTTCTAACCATTTGGAATGAGCGTCAATGATCAGAAAAAACATGTGTTCAAAAATTGGTCGAGCAAAATCTATATGAATACGTTCCCAGGGCATACTGGGATACTCCCAGTAATGAACTTTAGCTTTTGTGGGATCAGCCTTATATCTAGCACAATCGACACAGTTTCTTGCGGCTTCTTCAATATCTTTATCTATATTTTTCCAATAGACAAACGATCTAACTATAGCCTTCATTTTTAATATTCCTAAGTGTCCAGCAAGTAATTCCCCCCTTCCAGAACATTCTTCTGAAATTTCCTTGAAATACAGACCCTTTGTCCGTACATAATACAACCATCCTCAATAGTATACTGGGCTTCCCTCCCTTGCAAATCTTTACCTTCCCTTAAGGCTTTTAAGAGTGGACCCAGCTCTATATCTTTACCCGTCTCCTGTCGTAACTCCTTAGAAGTAACAGGTAATGCTTCAATCTGTGACATCTGAAATATTGTGATGACATCTTTAACCTCAAGCTCTTCTGATGTTTTAGGTAACCGAGAAAGAAAGTCTGCATTTCCGTGTTCAATCGTTTTACGGAATATTATATGAAACTCAAATGACTGCAAAATTAGCGCATAATGTAAAAGTCTGGTAGCTGCCAACACTGGTAAACCTCTTTTTGAACCAAAAATAGCTACCAAAGGTTTGTGATCCGTTATCAAAGTGAATCTTCTACCTTTCAAATACAGATAAAACTTTTTTACTGCCCAAACTATTGAAAGAGCTTCTTTATCAATTTGGGAGTATTTTTTCTCGGACCCAGATAAAGTTCTCGATGCGAACGCGATCGGGCGTTCAGAGCTATCTGGATATACGTGTGACAGAACACAACCAATACCAACTGGAGATGCATCACTAGCTAATGTTAATGGTAGGCTAGGATCATAATGTACCAAAACTTTAGGTGAACAAATTTCCTTCTTTATTTGCTCAAAGGCAACCTGGCAATCCTTCGACCATAAAAATCTAACATTTTTCTTTGTCAAATTATATTAAGAGAATTAGCAATAGTAGCTAAATTTTCACAAAATTTCCCGTAAAAATTAACTAACCCTAAGAAACTTTTTACTTCATGAACATTCTTGGGTACAGGAGCATTAACAACGGCTGATATTTTTTCGTTAGTTTTATGTAACCCTTTTGAATCGATTCTATGTCCAAGAAAAATTATTTCATTTTGGAAAAAATTAATTTTATTTAAATTAAGCTTTAGCCCGTGTTCTCTACATTTCTTAAAAAATTCCTCTAAAGCCGTAAAATGTGAACTTTCATCGCTCCCTGTAATTCTAGCATCATCCATAAAAATTTTAACTCCATCCATACCCTAAAATAGTCCGTCAACATAGCGCTGCCAAATAGCAGGTGCCCCATTCAATCCATACATAAGTCTTTTACAAACATATAATCCCTTATGAGTATTTATAGTCATTAATTTCTGACTTTCGGGATGGACTTTCATTTGCAAATATGCATGCTTAAAATCTAATTTTGTAAATTGTTTTCCCCCCATTTAAACTAGCAAAAATTGCTTCCAATCTTGGTAAAGGATGCTGAGGGACAATTAAATTTGGATTCATGGTTACTGAATAATCGGCACATAATCTTATAACTACCATCGGTTTTAACAACAGGAACTATTGGGGTTGCCCATTCAGAGAGCTTTCGACTTTTTCTATGATACCCTCTCTTTCAAGTCGGTCAATTTCATTTTCAACTCTTCCTTTTAGAGCAAAGGGTACTGTTCGAACCCTACAAAATATAGGTTTTACTCCAGGTCTGAGTTTTAATTTAGCCTCATAATTGCTTATTTCTCCTAATTTATCGTCGAAAATATCTTTATACTCTCTTAGAAGGTTATATAAATTTTGTTCGGTTTTTGCTCTAATAGCTTTAATAGCCGGCCAATCTAAATGAATTTTATAGAGCCATTCCCGACCCAGAATAGTATCTAAGTTTTCTTTCACAATGTATAAGTTCAAGTTTACTTTTTGATTTTTATATTGCACCCCTACAGTAACATATCCTAGTGGTATTAATGAATCCCCTTTATAGGTTTTAAAAACTATATTTGTAGGTTTAATTTGTTTATTTGAAATTTCCTGAAATTTCTAATACTCATTACACTAACCGCTCCCCCCGTATCCAATTCCATAGAACAACTTTTGTTTTCAATCTTTAAATTTATCATAATTAGAGGTCGTTTTGGTTCTTCCTCGTGTAATACACAATCCTGAGTTTTTAATTCGTATAGTGGAATTCTATTTTTATCCTCAACTTCATCTAATAGGATTACTTGTTTTTGTTTAACCGATTTCGCATTTGCCTTTTTAGATGCGAAGCATGCCTTCTTAATGTGTCCAATTTTCCCACAGAAATTACATTTACTTGAAATAAACCTACAATTCTCTTTTTCATGGTTGGTACCTGTGCATCGTTAACAATATAATGTTTTCTTTTGGTTTTTTGTAAAATTGGATTTTTTTATCCATGTGTTTTTTAAAAGTTTGCATTGAATTTATCCCTCGGCCCATAATATCATTTGCCCCTTTAAAAGCTTTTTCCATAGCTAGTGCTATATTAATCGTTTTCTCGAGATTAATATTATCTTCCTCAAATAATCGATCTAAAATCATTTTATCCCGCAACCCGCTTACAAACACGTCGCGTAACATAATATTCAACATATCTTTATCATGATCGCAATTCATTGCTAGGGCTCTAAGCTTGGCAATGTATGTACTAATACCTTCCCCTTCATTCTGTTTGCGGTTTAAAAATTTGTGACGAGAAGGTATAATCAAAGGTTTGGGGGTCAGATGTTTTTTAAGTGCATCTTTTAACTTATCTAACGTTTGGTCGGAAGGAATGTCAGGTGGCCAGCAAATTTTTCAGTAACTGGTACAATTTTTCACTAAGAGACGAAACAAAAACATTAGCTCGATTGGCTATTGGTACATTCTGTACATCTAAGTAAGTTTCGAATCTTTCAATGAAACTATCGAATTTTTCATTTTCTTCATCAAATTTTTCAAATTGTACAGTTACTTTATGACTAGAAGAATGATCTCTAATTTGCACCGCTCGAATCAGTTCTTGATTCTGCCTGAGCAATTCTGCAATTTGCTGTTCCATGGTTCCTCCCGATTAAAGAGAAAAAAATTTTTTTTTTACCTTGAGCCATCTTTAGGCAATGCCTTATCCAAAAGAAAATGAATTTTTCTTCTCACTTCATCTCTAGGTGAGAACTTACGAATTCCGAGTTTTACTTCTCACAAGAGAATTTCTTCTTCACAAAAAAAAAAAATTCTTCAAACCACGCGGAATTAAACAAAAATCCCATCTTCGTCGCCAGCTGTCGTGTTTATGTGGGTTCAACATAACTAGATACACATTTACTTCTTAACTTAGTTTAATGACTATCTTGCTGGACAGTACAACCATTAATATTTACAGAATATTTTCAGAATCATTTCCCATAGTTCCGCGGTATTTATATCCAATCCTCCACACAGTCACCGTTAACATTCTTTTACTGGTTGCAGTCAAATATTCCATAGAAATAATCGTTTGGTTTACATCTATTGGACAATTTATATGCAATTCTATACTCATAAGAAATAATTTATAAGAAAAAATAATAATCCAATAAATTTAATCATTATTTCTAAAAATTATGTATTAAAATGATTCCTTTCTTTAACTTAATAGTATAAGACTATTTTCTTTTTGTAAACTTTGAAGACAGTCTAAAGAGAAATTTCTAAAGGAAATTTCAAACATTTGTAAATGATAATTACTAAGCAAAGTCAGACAATCAAAGCTGGCAAATGTGTTATTTCATTACAGATTCATCATATCTTTGGAAAGGTCTTACTATGTCTTGGGAATTTTTATAGAACAATTGTTTACACAATTAGTATACAATAACAATGCTTCAATTTTATATATCCATATTAATGCAAATAAAGATTGAAACTGACAAAAAAAAATACTCTTTTGGAATACAGCCTAGAAAAAATACTCTTCATGAGTACATAATGAAGCAATGTCACTGATAGTCTTTCAATAGAATATGAAAAATGCATTTTTTAAATTGCAATGAATTTCTTAGTTAAAAAAAAATAAAATTTTCACATGCTTCACTTGTATTATAATCATGTAATCTTACACTATTAAAATTCGAAAGTAAACAAACGTATATATCTATGTATGTGCGTCTATCTTCTCACGAACCGTACGACGCGGAAGGTACCAAAAGATCGGGAATTTTCCGAGGAAGCCGTATTGCCCATATATATTCAGATATTGTAATCAGTTGAAAAGATATTAATTAAAACCTTAAAAAGCCTAATTGTTTTACTCCTGCCGGTTGTTTACTTGGCGGAACTTCCGTTCCGTTAATCTAACGTTTTCCACCATATTAAAATTGTCATCCAATTTTCGGTGTTGAAATTAGACAAAAAATAATTACACAATCGAGAAGATCATTTATTTCTCCACGATACGGTATAATTTTTTTTTGTAAAATAACGATATTTTCTATTTTTTTCGAATTTTTTAAAATAGTGTTAAAACTGATGCGTTTTTATGAAAATTATTTCTAAATCGTTGGGTATGAATTACTTTTCGTGTTTTTAAATCGATATTCTACACCAATTAACTTCAAGCCTTTCTCTTTTAGATCCATTCATTTAAAAAATAAAATACCCCAAACTTTTTTTTTAAAGAATTTTTAAAAAGTAGTCCCAATTTTTACTTCACATTGAATAACTTCGTCATTTATGAAGGTAATCTCACAAAACCTTTTTTCCGTGTGTAAAGCAATATTATACGTAACATATACAAAGATTGAAAAAATTGCTTCAAAATTACGGATTTTAAAAAACATTTTGTGATTTTCGTAAACTGCTGTTTTTCTGAGAAATAACTTAAACATTAGTTTTTGTACATTTTTTATTTCAAAGTACGTTATTTTTGCAAATTGTTTGTGATGTTTGAGAGCATTAACGTAAAAATTATGCCCTAAAAATGAAAGTAATTATTTTTAAAATAATTTAAAATACGCGATTTTACATTTAGCCAAACATTGGCCTCGAAAATTAGCTTTGCGCCAAAGACTTTTGACTTGTTTCGCTGTCGACCGCATCTAACTCAAGGGTTACACTAAAAAATTCTTCCTTAAACAGGGGGAAATCAGTAACTTTGGCGAGTAAAAAAAAAAAAATGCGAGTGAAAAAGTTATTTTTTCGTCAATTTTTCTTTATATAATTTTCAAAATTAAATAACTATATATGTCAGATTAAGATGATAAAATGCATTCAATGCATTTCTGAAATTCATTTAAAACATTTATCAGTATCGAAATTTTTGTTCTCTTTCATAAAACTTATAGTTTACTTTAAAATAATGCCTAATGTATAATTCCGTAATAAAAACAAAAAAAATTGCCCATTTCGAAATTTTTTTTTTGGAAATATTCAGTTAAATGGGCATAAATTCCTTAGAAAAGAAAAGCTATGTTCATATTATATATTCTTTAATATTAATTGCTTTTTATTAAAATATCAAAAATCAAAAAAAAATTTGCAATACATTTAAATGTAATCTTCAATCGAAATCTTTCAATCGTTATGCGAATATCCTGTGGATTCCCTCCAATTAAAAATTAATTTCAATTTGAACCTCCCATTCATTATTGTTGCCTATTTTCATTTTTCGCTACGGGTCTGGGTGGCGCGTTTGGATAGCGCGTCGCTTCCGCCACGCCGCAGAGTGTCTAATTCTTACGTCTGGGTTCGAATCTAGAGAATTCGATTTTGTTCATTTTCGCTTATTTTTCCCACGTAAATTAATTCTCTCTTCTTCAATGGTTGAATTCACTTGCTGCATCCCCACTGATCTGAAATTTACTCCATTTTCAGTGCTGCCATTATGTAAGCAAATGGTATGTCACAATTAATTGCTTAATGAGCATTTTTAATCAATTTTATTAGAAAATAATTAATAAGTTAGTTTTGTATAATATACTTTTTTCGCAGATACGTGTTTAAATAATTTAATTAATACAGAGTGGAATGAAAAACTATAAAATTAAAATTAAAAAAATTTAAATGTTTTTATCAAATAGTATTATTTTCTTTTTGAATGTTTTTTTCAGTGAATGTTATCATATAACTAGGTTTTCCCCCAAAAGTGGATTTTTAACACTTACATATGTTTAATCAAACATCCAAACGTTTCAAGAGCTATCTGTAGAATTTTTTTTATTAGTATTTATTGATAATGGATTTAAATTAATATATTTTTTTAAAATCAAAGGAATGTTTTTATTATTTTATTATTAAATTAATTATTTGTTAATAAAAAGTATATCGCCTATTATTTAGGATAAAAATACGTTCTAGAGAGACATTTTTAAGCTAACTGTAAGTAACGATTGATTGATTAATGAAAACCTGAAAATTATTTTATTATTTTAGATTCCTAAAAACTATCTATTATAAAAAAAATGATTTTTTTTAAATCAAGCATCAGAGTAGTTTTATGCGTTTTTATGAAAATTATTTCTAAATCGTTGCGTATGAAAATGACCAAAACTTATTTTCCTGCGATTTTTTAAATATTAGACCAAATTTTTACTTAACGTTGAATAACTTCGTTATTTATTAAAATTATCGCACGAAACTTTTTTTCCGTGTGTAAAAAAATATCATTTGTAATCTGTACAGAGATTGAAAAAATTGCTTAAAAATTACGGATTTAAAATTTTTTTTTGTGATTTTCGTAAAGTACCGTTTTTGCGATCATGAAAAGTTTAAAAAAACACTGGGAAGATTTTTTGAGTTTTTTGCGCATGCGCGGTAGAATTAGTGAAGGTCAATGTTACGTTTCAGTTTTTGAACGAATTATAATAAAACACTCAAAATACTTAAATCAATCACTTAATAATTTCTTCATTGAAAAAAGATAATTGCATGAAACTTTTTTCCCGTGTGTCGAACATTTCAAAAAATTCTCTCATTTTTTCTTCAAGATTTAAAGTAGTAGTGAAATTTTGTAATTTGAAACATTTTAACTTTTCTGTCGTTTATCAACATACAATTATTTTTAAGAAATCTACGTTTTCATTTCGGGGGGCTAAAAAATTGCAACGAAAGAATTCAAAAGTGAGTGAGTGATTTTTAAAGTCGCACTGTTCACCTACTCGAGGGTTTTTGGCGACGGACATTGAATTTTCAAACATAGTCAAGTGACGAGGACGACACCTGAGCTTTCACCCTTCTCTCCTAATTACCACACCAACACAAGAACAAATTTCGAAAAAGGGAGTTTTAATGACATAGTTAAAGAAATTACTGACATCGCGCGCATACACACACATAAGTGCTATCGATATGACGGAAAAAAGAATATATATATATATATATAATATATGTAGGATATCCCATAGAACTTTCTCTTTTTTTTGTAAAAGGTTAGATCATCCCTTTGCAGAGGACGGCAATGTTAATTAAAAAAGCATTCCATAGCAACGCCATCTAGCGTGCTTATTAAAAAGCTCACTCGTTTTGGTTTCCTCAGAGGCCCTCTAACTACCGACGACTAAACATCGTATCAGCGCGTCCGCGTTTCTTCGCCACAACTGGCGGTAAGTCACCTACACATTCAATAATGAGTTTCATTTAATCGTCAACGTCCTCCTATAAGGAATTATCTATCTTTCCTATATTAATGTTACTGTACTTTTAATTGATTGCATGTCTTATTTCTTTCTGTATAATATTCCCCGTGTAAATACTCTCCTATAGTTTATAATAAATTAGTTTCTTTAATCTATATTGTCTAATTTATTTCTAAAAGTTATAACCCGTTAATCCTAAAAAACCCCTAGACACACACTCTGCCAAATAAAAATCCCGCCATCTGAAGAATCTAACTTTTTAGGAAGATTTCGGTTAGATTCCCACAGAAATAATTGGGGGATCGCTCCGGGATAGATTTAAAATCTTCTTTAAATTTTGATCAGAATCGAAAGTTAATCAGTCTATTAACTTAAACTTCTAACCTTCTTCTTCTTTGAAAAAAAAAATTTGTTGGCTCAAAGTTCAAATTAAAAAGGTGACTGGAAAAAAAAAGCGCGACGGTTGGGCCTCTCTTAACATACTAACAAATTCTAGCGCAACGAAAGATTTCTTCAGGGAACTCAAGTTAATTCCGGTAAACAAGTCTTCGAAAGATCGGCCACATCATCACGGAATAGATGAAGATTATTAAAGCCATCGTCATGTTAAAACAAAACTGTGGTGAGTTTTTGAATGAGTTTTGAAGTGATTCATATTTTGAAGCATATTGTGTATTTTTTCTATTTGTGTGCATTTAATCGCCGGTATTATAATTCTTTACAAGTATAAGTTTTAAGACATTAAGGAAATCGATGAACATTAAGTTTATTATTTGTGTAACGAAAAGAATTTGTGTTTAACGAAACGCTTTCACTGTGTGACCTTGAATGTGCTATCCAAGCCAGTTAAGAACTCATGCACTGTGATTCACGAAAAATTTAGTCTACATTGTACAATTTTGATTACTGGTCTGTCTTGAAAGTTTCTCTCCACAGCCGTTGGGTAATAAATTTAGCTCTCAAGTGCTATGAGAAGTTATAGGAATGTCTTC
Organism: Trichonephila clavata; assembly: GCA_019973975.1. NCBI lineage: Eukaryota > Metazoa > Arthropoda > Arachnida > Araneae > Nephilidae > Trichonephila > Trichonephila clavata. The sequence goes on along the minus strand of BMAO01008865.1, from coordinate 34,167 downwards.
TAACTGAATCGTTTTAGCTTTCTGTTCCAACATATGTTTAATCTTAGAAATTGTTGAAAGTTATACATGATATAATATTTAATGGTGTTTTATCATTCAATATGAATATTTCGTGTTCGTTTTTAATGAGATACTTATGCCTCTTCTACTGAAATGTGTTTTTATTTTCAGAATTTGTTGATGAGATCCTAGATGATTTTATTTCTATTGGTGTAATAAAAAAGATATAATTGCTTTTTTTTAGAGAGATTAACTTATAACTTTTTGGTTTTCTGAATAAAGAACCTTCAATAATTTAATTCCTTTTCACATTATAATAAATTTAATTGGAGTTTTTTTTTTGTAAACAAGATTTATATTGTTTAATTATTTTTTTCTTTTCAAACTCTTTTTGCAATCATTACAACGAATTTAAACTATTGATATATAAAATGTTTCTTAGAATTTTTTTTTGGTTGTAATTAATAACTGAATTGTTTCAAATTTAATGTAACGTATCATAGCTCGCACTGTTGTCCTTGAACGTTATTGGTCTAAAATATTTTTAAGTGAATAAGTTTTGAATATTTAATTGTATATTTAATGTGTTTTGTTGCAATATTATTTTATCTTAAGAATTTTGTTAATTGAAAACGAGATTTGCTATATTATAGTGATATCATTGTTATTGTCGGAACGCGTGACAATTTCGTTAATTCCTTTAGTTACTAATTAAATTTAAATTTTAAAATGGCCTATCTCGGCAAAGGTCGACGCGAAGATTTATTCGTCTTAGCCACAGAACTAAATTTAAAACACGATAAATCTATGACCATAGCCACTCTCAAAAACCTAATTACTGGTAGTGAAGGGTATGACGAAGAGTTAACAAAAAACCTACATGCAACGATAGTAGGCGATCGCAAATCCAACGAAGAACGAATACGCGCAGAGGAACAGGAACAAAAATTACGCACAGAGTAACAGGAACAAAAATTACGTATAGAGGAACGGGAAGAAAGAATACGCATCGAAAAATTAAGGATAGATGAGCAAAAACGCAAAGTTGAATTTGAACTGGAAAAATTAAGGATCCAAGCGCAATCTAATTTTGGTGCTGCTACATACGAAGGCAGTAATACTAAATTTCTCGTCAAGGAAGTGTCAACATTTATACATCGTTTCGATTTGAAAGAAGACATCAGTCTTTATCTAAAATTATTCGAACGTCAAGCGCTGAGATTAGATATAAGTCAAGAACATTGGGTTTCTCATCTATTAGGCTTATTACCAGCTGAAATATCCCACATCATAGCGAGAGAACCTGACGACAAAGCCAATTCCTACGAACACGTTAAAGACTTACTACTAAAACGTTTTAAGCTAACTCCAGAAAAATTTAGACAACTATTTGTTTCTCATCAAAAGCTTCCTGATAGAACGTGGATTGATTTCTACCACGAATTAAATACTTATTTTAATGGCTGGATAGACGGTTTAAAGGTAGATACTTTCAAAAAATTAGCTGATCTAGTCATAACGGATCAACTCAAAAGGAAAACACCGTACGAATTTAAAGAATATTATTTGGATGAATGGCCAAATATGAACTCTCCTGTTCAACTAGCAGAAAAACTCGAAGAATTCGAAGACGTTAAAAGAACACTGAAGCAAAAAATCGAGCAAACCATTTGTGAAGAAACAAGAATTCAAACCCATGGAAAAAACTCGCAGATATGAAGCACCGAGAAAATTCGAATATAACAGAACAGATAAGAAGTTTCCAGCGTCAGCAAATTTCAACAAACATGAAGCTCCTGTCACCAAGTACGAAAATGTTCAAAGGTATCAAGACAAAGCACAGAAAGGGTATTATAACAAAAACTACGAAAAGCACCCAAACCACAATGCTCCCAAGCATGCTCAGACGAACTACTCAAAGTCACAGAAATACAGGGAACGTCCCAAGGAAACTTGCACACTCGTCGTTAAGGAAGGTTTACGTACTAAAGAAATATTTTTCGGAAAGAAGAAAATTACAGCAGTTATAGACAGTGGTAGTACTGTAAGTTTACTACGAGAGAACACAAGCAGAAGAATAATGGATCCAACAAAGTTATCGAAGAACAAAATACTTCTCACAGGCATTGGCGAAGCACAAGTGACAACTATCGGTTCTTTTGAACACGAATTTGAAATGGACAATGAAAACTACTCATTGACTTGGCATGTTGTACCTGCCGATAAATTAAAATTCGAAGCAGTTATTGGATCAGAACTTTTGGAACAAGCATCGATAAGTTTCACTAAAGAGGGAGTTAAATTCAACAAGTATGTAAATCAAGCACTTCTTATGCAAATATCCGCCGAAAATCTTCAAGAAGAATTAGATCTGCGTCATGTTGAAAATCGTCGAATTAAGAAGGAACTTGAGAAGTTGGTACAAGATTACAAGCCAGAAAAGACAGCATCTACAGACGTCACAATGAGGATTATCCTGAAAGACGAAGTACCAGTCTGTCAACCCCCTCGTCGACTAGCATTCACAGAAAGACAAGAGGTAAATAAACAAATAGAAGAATGGCTCAAAGAAGGGATTATACGTCCGAGTTCATCAGAATATGCAAGTCCTATAGTAATGGTTAAAAAGAAAGATGGATCGTCGAGAATGTGCATTGACTACAGAAAGTTGAACCAGAAGCTAGTAAAAGATAAATTTCCTCTACCTCTCATCGAAGATGTTCTGGACACTTTGCAAGAAGCAAAGGTATATTCTACATTAGATTTACGTAACGGCTTTTTCCACGTAGATGTTGAAGAAGATTGCAGAAAGTATACTTCATTTATCGTCCCAGATGGACAATATGAATTCAACAAAGTTCCTTTTGGACTCAGCACAAGTCCGGGAGTTTTCCAACGCTATGTTTCAAGTATATTTAGAGATCTTACACGGAAAGGAATTGTAATCAGTTATTTAGATGATCTCGTAATTCCAGCGAAAAACGAAAAGGAAGGTCTTGAAAAACTTAAAATTGTTTTCGAAGTCGCTAAAAAATACGGATTAGAAATTAAATTCAAGAAATGTCAATTCTTAAAAAAGAAAATCGAATTTCTAGGTCATGTTGTTGAAAACGGAACTATTAAACCATCTACTGCGAAGACACTAGCTGTCCAAAAATTTCCTGAACCAACAACAATAAAACAAGTCCAAAGTTTTCTTGGTTTAACTGGATATTTCCGCAAATATATCAAGGACTATTCAACGATAGCTAAACCACTTAGCGATTTAACAAGAAAAGAAAATCCATTTGTTTTTGGGACTCTACAAAAAGAAGCATTTGAGAAGTTAAAGAAAATTATGTCTGAAAGTCCACTGTTGCATATCTACAGGTATGGAAGAAAAACAGAACTGCATACTGACGCTTGTAAACAAGGGTACGGTGCAATTCTATTGCAAGAAGCCGAAGATGGAAAGTTACATCCGGTTTACTACATGTCGAAGAAGACAAATGCAGCAGAAGAAAAGTATGATAGCTACGAACTAGAAGTTCTTGCAATTATCAACGCATTAAAGAAGTTTCGCGTTTATCTTTTGGGACAACATTTTAAAATTGTAACTGACTGTTCAGCATTTCAAAAGACCATGCATAAAAAGGATCTAATTACTCGCATAGCCAGATGGGCACTGCAATTAGAAGAATTTGATTACGAAATAGAGCACAGAGTTGGAAGTCGAATGAAGCACGTTGATGCTCTAAGTCGATATCCAGTAATGATAATCTGTCACGATACATTAACTTCAAAGCTGAAAAAAGCACAGGAAGAAGACGATAGCATTCAAACGTTGAAGTCGCTTCTAGAGAAGAAAGAATCAGAAGAATTTTTTGAGCGTAACGGTATACTCTACAAATACTTAAATGGTCGAGAATTAATCGTAACTCCTAAAGCAATGGAAACTGAACTAATTAAATTGATTCACGAAAATGGTCACTTCTCAGTAGCGAAAACAGAAGAAATTGTTAAACAAGAATTTTTTATTCCAAATTTAACCACCGTCATTAAAAAAGTAATAGTTAATTGTGTCCCATGTATCTTAGCTAATAAGAAAACAGGCAAAAAGGAAGGATTTTTAAATCCTATTTCCAAAGAAAACATCCCACTAAGTACGTACCATGTTGATTTCATTGGCCCTTTGCCCTCCACGAATAAAAGTTATCAACACATTTTCACCATAGTAGACGCATTTACCAAATTTACTTGGTTATATCCCGTCAAAACTGTGTCCGCTGAAAATGCCTTGGAAAAATTAAAACTACAACAAAAAACCTTTGGCAATCCTGTAAGAATTATCACTGACAGAGGTTCAGCGTTCACTTCAAAATTATTTAACGACTACTGTATTGAAGAAAACATTCAACACCTACAAATAGCAACCGGCATTCCCAGAGGAAACGGTCAAGTTGAACGAATTCACCGAACTTTGATTCCAGTCCTTACCAAGCTATCATTAGACGACTCAACGAAATGGTACAAATATGTCGACAGATTACAAAGAATACTAAACAGCACTGTATGTCGAAGCACGAAATGGACACCATTCGAACTTTTAGTAGGAACCAAAATGCGTAACAAGGAAGACATTCGAATCAAAGACCTACTGCTAGAAGAAATGACGGAAGAATTACAAGAACAGCGTGAATTTCTAAGGAATGACGCCAAAAAGAACATCGAAATTATACAATCTGAGAACCGAAAGACATACAACAAAAGACGAAAGAGAGCTCCTATATACAAAGAAGGTGATCTATATAGTAGCCATCCAAAGGACTCAATTTGGAACTGGACTAAAACTAAGACCAAAATTCTTAGGTCCTTATAAAATAACTAAAGCGAACTCTAGAGACAGATATGAAGTGAAAAAAGTTGGTCAGCACGAAGGACCGAACTCCACCACCACTTCAGCTGATTTAATGAAGCATTTTTATACAAATTAAATTTTGAATATTAGTTATTATATTTAATCTTTCTCACATTATATATTTTTCGAGAAATTAATTGCTATTATATGGTAACACTCGTTTCCAATAACCATATTATATTCGTTTGTAACCATAATATTTTCGTATCATTCTTTACCTTTCGACCTATTCGAAGGATTTTTTTTGTGATTTAGTATTTCGTTATTGTAGGTCGTAATATAGAATATTTTGGTATTTTATATGTTTTATTTTAGGTCCGGAAATGTGAATATTGGGTATACATCTTTTCATCTGTAAAATTTTATTATTTTAAGAAAAATATTTTTTATGGTTATTGCATAAACATTCATAAATCACAAAATTATTGGTTATACTGAAACTAATTTAGCTTTCTCTTTAGCAAGTAATATAGCTCTTAACACTCTGTAAGAGCTGAGAGACCAGCTCTGTCAGAGGAGGGTGATTTTGTAGGATATCCCATAGAACTTTCTCTTTTTTTTGTAAAAGGTTAGATCATCCCTTTGCAGAGGACGGCAATGTTAATTAAAAAAGCATTCCATAGCAACGCCATCTAGCGTGCTTATTAAAAAGCTCACTCGTTTTGGTTTCCTCAGAGGCCCTCTAACTACCGACGACTAAACATCGTATCAGCGCGTCCGCGTTTCTTCGCCACAACTGGCGGTAAGTCACCTACACATTCAATAATGAGTTTCATTTAATCGTCAACGTCCTCCTATAAGGAATTATCTATCTTTCCTATATTAATGTTACTGTACTTTTAATTGATTGCATGTCTTATTTCTTTCTGTATAATATTCCCCGTGTAAATACTCTCCTATAGTTTATAATAAATTAGTTTCTTTAATCTATATTGTCTAATTTATTTCTAAAAGTTATAACCCGTTAATCCTAAAAAACCCCTAGACACACACTCTGCCAAATAAAAATCCCGCCATCTGAAGAATCTAACTTTTTAGGAAGATTTCGGTTAGATTCCCACATATATATATATATAAGTTGTTCACTCGGTTAAAGCCCGTGCAACGCCGGGCCTGGGGAGAGGAAAGAAACAAAGAAGTCAAAGTAATTTCGAAAAATATTATCGGATGTGCTAATTTTGTGAAGAGAAGGGAAAATGTTAAACGAGAAAGCCATGATACGCACTCAAGGGGCGTGCACTCACATCGTACGCGTTACACCCACATAAAAGTGATGGCTTCAGAAAGAAAGAAGGAAATTAACATGGGGATAAGTTATACCCTCGGTAAAAGCCCGTGCAACGCCGGGCCATGAAAGCTAGTATTAAAATTAAATGTTGATAAATGATGCATGTTAAATAATTGTAATTACTAAAATAAACTAGCTAACAAAAATTTTGTACGCTCTTGTATGTAAAAATTTTCACGAAAATAATTTAGCATGTTTCAAACAATTTCTAAAATTTTTCCCATATTTTAGTATGATTCATTCTTTTCCAAGGAGACAATAACTTATAAAAAAAATCAAACATTTGTAGGTGATAATTACTAATTCTTAAAGTGCTAATTGTTAGTATTTTATAACATATCTTTAAAAGCTTCACAATGTATTGGTACAAATCATACTACTTTAAGGCCTCACAATGCCCTAAACATTTCAGAAACAATTTTTTGACATTTTCTTGTGGCCCATATCATTGAGAAGCTTGTCACCAAAATATATTATTAAAGATTAAAATCATTATTAAACATCAACAAGTTACCAAAGTTTATCATGAATAAACAGAGTTCCATTCTAATCAAAATAACACAGTTTCTACTACTTATAAGTAAGATAATTAACTAATTATATCATTAGTTTACCTGGAAAATCCTAAATTTCAAGAAATTTTTCAGTTTTCCAAATTATACTTGAGCAAAATATAAAATTACTTCAAAGTTTGTCAAAGAAATGCTAAATCAGTACTCATACCATTCCAAAATTTGTAACTTATGTATTAAACTGCCAAATAATTTTGCCAGGAAAAAACACATCAAGAACTTTAAAAAATTACATTATTATTATTACTGCGTTCAAACATGAGCAGGAACAGTTCCAGTTATTGACTGTATATCGCAACAACATCCCACAGAATCAAATGTCTAGACATAAAGCCATATTTGGTTTCATGATCCTAATTCTCAATAAATATACAATTGATCCAAGTACTTTTTTAAGTCAATATCTGTAAGTCTCAATAAAACAAATTTATTCAGGGTTTATAAGCAGGATAATATCAATATACATGAGTCTTTTAGACTTTTATATTTATGTAAAAATAAATCTAATAATATAACGCAAATCTAATCTATAATGATAAATGTTCTACAAATTGTGTAAATACCTGTAAATACTTATTTTTAATACATAGTAAAAAAAATTGTACATCTGTGTGATAGGTTTATACCACAGTCAAACTCTGAAAAACAAATGCTGCGCTAATAGATACCAGACAAATATATTACAATTATTATTTTTATTTATTATTATTATTATTTATTTGTAAAAGAATTATGGATTCAAAAATGACATTTTTATTTTGATTATGTAAGAGCAGGGGCGTATTAAGTGGGTGTCGGACCTGGCGGCCTCCAGGGGCCCCCGGCGCCGGTAAGGGCCCCAAGCTTGATGAGTGCAAAGGCCAGCGACAAACTAACCACGCCACCTTGGAACAAGAACTCCTCTATGGGAGAAGCTCTTGCTTCGGAGTGTAAATCGACTTTAAAATTAGGTAATTTGATTTTTTTTTTTTTGGTATTGTGAATTATATGAGCTCTATTTAAATATTTTAAAATGACATTTTAAATTATCTGCTGAAAATTTTGAGGTAGAAGACTACTCCATTTTTTAACAGGATAATGACGCCAAGCGCTCTGCTCTCAATCTGCGCCGCTTCTGTCTCTATATCTATAACTGTCCAAAATTCTCTGAAAAAACCTCTTCAATCAGTTTATTTAGCCCAGTGGAACATATTGGGTGAGAATTTGATTAAAAAAAGAAAACATGACATATAAACACATAATGGGAAGTAAAAACAATAGTAACAGAAGCATGGAGGAAAACCGATCCAGAAATTACAAAAAACTAATTAAATCTTTACCAAAACATTTAAAAGTTATTGTAGACCCTAAAAAATATCCTACTAAGTAAGAAAGAAATACAATATTTAAAGCCGAGATTTTTGTTAGGTGTACGAAGACTTTTGTGGCGTAATTTTTCAATAGCTTTTTGATTATTAATTTTTAAAAATAATAGTTATATCATTTAAAAAAATAACTATGTCATTCTATTAAGAATAAGTTGCAGATATCATAAAAAAATTACAATTATAATATATTAATTTTTATTAGTCGAAAACATTAAATTTTATAGGGAATTGCAAGTGTACGAATACTTTTGAGGTCTACTGTATTTATAATTTCGTTTAAAAATTATTCTTTCCACGATGATTTACTAAGTATTAGCAACCAACCAACTCTCTTCTCTCATTTAGTGCTATAATTTGTTTCAACTTCTTCATTGTTTTCATCAAATATAAAAAGAAACATCCTCAGACTGTTGTAAAGGTTTTGATGAGGACTAGCTTTTATTTTATTTTATGGTTTTATCTATAACTGGAATGTATTCAACTTTAAATAACATTCTTGATTACAGCGCCTCTATAATCTTTTATAGAGGCGCTGTAATCGTATCAAGATTATTTGCAAGTTTTCCAGATCCATCGTTTCCTTGTCGAAATTTCTCATTCCAACATTAGAACTGTTCTCCCATAACAGACAATAAAGTGTGCTTGATCTAAATAAAACAATAATAAAAGCTGCATTATATAATGCCTGTGGTTCGTGTAAGGGGGGCCCCTGATTCTTAATGAATAATTAAAACAATTTTATTTGTTAAATATCAATGATTGGTTCAATTGTTGAATCAGCCACTTATCCCGCCAAGTGTTTTTTCGCCAAATCGATAATTGCTCCAATTCTGGTAACCCTCATGGTTTTATATCAGTGAGGAAGAATTCAGATTGCGGCGTAAAAAGGCGCTAAGTTGGCAATTTTTAAAAATTTGGCGGACCAGTAGCCGATTCGACAATTTTACCCAATGATTTCATTTAAAACAATCAATCCAGTTTACAGGCTTTCCAAACAAATTTCTCTGTAACACCACTATATTAGTACAGTAATTTTTAATATATATTTTAGATTCCACTTTAGGTTACAGCGTCATATGTTGCTTGAAACGGAATATATCGAGACACTGGTTTAAAAAATCAGTAAATATAGAGAGAATATTTTGCGATTTATCAGTTGGGTTACTTAGTTAAATTTTACCATCTTTAAATGTTGCAAAGGGCTAAGGTCAAGCTGTGTGAACCCATGTAACTTACATATGTACAGCCTCATGACAGGAATTAGAGCTTCCCTGCGGGAAGCAGGTACTCCAGCATCCATTCAACCTATTGAATCAGATTCAATTCTTGCCCCATATATAAATCGTTTTCGTAACCTATTGCAATAATATATCGTTAAAGAGGGCGCTAGTATCATGAGAAATAGAAAATTTGCTAAATAAGGGGATAGTGTCTTAATTGAATATCTTGAGAGATTTTGTGGTATTGTGTCATTTTTTTAAAACTATCGGTAAGAAATATTTTAATGAAATTTTTCTGCTTGAATTGAAAACTTTTTTTTGTTTTAAAAAAATAGTATATTTTGATATTATAGTGTTCTAATATATTTTTTAAATTCACAAATTGAAAGATATTTTTTTAAAGAATATTTCCGCTTATTCTAGAAGATTTTGAGAAATTAATTACTGGTAATGGAAATGTATTATTTTATGTGATGATACATGCCAGAGAAACATTCTTTGTAAATGAATTCTAATCAAAGTCGTAAAAAATTTATTTGGGGCGAAGAGTGTTGAGTGTAAAATTCATATAACATATGAAAAAACATTTTTGTTCATTAATTGTATTTTTTTTTTTTTTTTTTTTTTTTTTGCATTGTACTTTTTCTATGTTGTGAAGGTTTATAAATTTCTTCGACTTTATATTTCTGTAGATTTTGACTTTTATGCAATTTCACTTCTGCTTAGTTGTATAAATACTCGATTAATATAGTGCCAATAACAAGCATTTATAATGTGTAGCTGAGGAATTATTTCCCGGTAGTTTTGAGTCTACCTTTTCTTAAGGGAAAAAAGAAAATTGGAAGAAGTTCAGTTTCTTCATGTGGTTATATATATATATTTGGTAATATTATATAAAACCTACTTTTATTATTATTATGTTTTTGTATTTACTATAAATGAGTTTGTAAGGGAATGAGGTAAATATTGATAAATAGCTGTAATTAAGAACTGGTTTTTAAAAAACCTATGCTGGATCATTTTGAATCCATGCACAATGCCACAAGAATAAAACAGGAGATTTCTGTGCTACGCTGTAAGGCAGAGGTTGGTGGATTTTGACAAGGTACGGGCAGGGCCGGCTCTAGCAGTTTTGCCTCGCCGGACAAAAATGAAAAAAGCCGCCACTCTCCGCAAAGTAAAAAAAAAAAAAAAAAAAATCCCTGAGTCTTACAGTAGTCGCATATGATGTGTAACATCTGGCTTATTATCATGGCAAATACGCAATAGTGATTTTAATCCTGAAAGAAATGAATCGGTTATGACTGGAAATAACTTTCTATCGAATAATTATATCTTTAATGAAAATTTTATTTAATTAACACAAGGAGTAATGCAGTTTTTTTTATCAAAAATATTTGTTATTGTTCAATTTGGGGAAGAGCGGAGACAATAGATTTATGAAAACTAAAGTATGACACATATACTTGTGATTTCAAAGTATTTAAAATTTGTTGAAAAACGGCGTCAATAACTGTACCACTGTTAGTTGTCGAAACATTTCGATTAGTGTTCATTTCGAGCTTGAGTTAATCTTTCAGAAAAGCTATGAGTGGCTCAGCATCTGGCAAACAGAAGTTAACTTTAAAATCACCACTCAAAATCATGCGAAGCGAGTGATAGTTTTAAATACGCTTTAATAAGTTTCACTTGCATGTAACGGAATCTTGGAGCTCGATTTTTACCCACTTTAAATGTCAAATTAATTCGAAATTTTGCACACTTGTCAAGGACCGATGACAATACAATAATTTCATAATTTTGTTCCATTGTCTTTTTCAGGATCGTCAGGAATAAGGATAATCAGATTTGGCGACAATTGCATAAACCACTTCTAGATTTGGCATCTTATTGCATATACCAATTTTAAATTTGGCGACTAATTCCATATACCATTTGGAGATTTGGCAAATAATTTCAACATCATTTTCAGATTTAGCGACTAAAAGAATAAGGTATAAACCTAAAGCGAGTGTTTTAAATTTAAAGCTAATTTTATGCAAGTATAAAATACACTTACGTTAAAAGAAATAAAACAAATAAAAAAAGTGTTCTGTATCTGAGAAAATGGAGGGTGAGTGTATTAGCAATTTCCTATCATAGTATAAACATTTTTCGGAAAATGAAAATAAAAAAAAAATGGCTCGTGCATGTGAAAAAAAATAATTTATGTTCTAACCACTAAATATTTTTTATTTTCATAAAGCAATACGTTCAGAAGTGATGATACGAATGAACATTATAGCAATACGTTTAAAAGTGGAAAAAACGATTGACACTTAATATTACCATGTTTTTATTAACTGGCTTTTTCTTTAATGTCTGTCCGGGGGATTTTAGACTGTGTGACTTTCCGATGAGCTAGAGACTTGAAATTTCGACCATAGCTCAAAAGTGGATGACAATGCATGAAAATGTGAAAAAAGAAAGAAAAGGAAGATTTTAATAATTTTTAGTCCATTTTAAAAACATGGTACATTAAATTTTTTTTTAATTCGAACTTCTTTTTCTTAACACTTTTATTTGTTTGACCTGTTCTACAGAGACGGAATCTAATATAACGATAAGGGACTATCCGAGGCCCCGTAAACGAAGAGAATAAATACACTTTAGACCCGTTAATTAATATCCATTGTAGAGCAAGACTAATTCCACAGCAACTTAATTCCCGCTTCAAATATCAAACGCAAGGATAAATTCAACTATGAATAGTTGATAGTTTAAAAAACTAAAAAACACGCTTTTATTGTAGTTTGAACTAAAAAATGAAAAATAAATTATAGTTTTAAAAAAACTAAAAAACACGCTTTTATACTGAATCGAACTAAAAAGTAAGAAAATAATTCTTAAAATAAAAATAAAATGATTAACGAGAAAATTAATGTCATTGGGGTAAAAGCATGGGGTGTTCTATAAATATGTATCAATTGTTATAATATCTATAACTTCTATTCAGAGTTAGGGTAAAAATGTAGCAAAAAGCACCCCACGCTTTTACCCCAATGATATTAATTTTCTCGTTAATCATTTTATTCTTATTTTAAGAATTATTTTCTTACTTTTTAGTTCGATTCAGTATAAAAGCGTGTTTTTTAGTTTTTTTTTAAAACTATAATTTATTTTTAAAAAGAGCAGAACCATTTTCGGTATACGGTAAAAGTACAAAATGCAGGAAATCTTTAATTTTTTTAACTGTTTGATTCGGAGAAATGTATGCGACCACCAAAATGACAAGACTTGCTGTTATGTGCAGTAGGCGGGCGTCTTAATTGCTACTACAGTTAGACCCCCAGATGAGGGTAGCGAAGAGACACCGTCAAGCGCATGCTTAAAAATTAGAAATATTAGAGAAAATCAAAAATACCCATTTACTTAATTAGTTTTTTTAAATCGAGAAATCTTTTTTAATCACAATTAAAAATATTATATTGACAGCGACAGGAATTAACCTCCAAGTATGAAAATGATAAGCACTTAAATATTTATTCAAATAATTCCATATTACTTACTCCTATTTTTTTTAAGAATGATGAGCTTTGTCAGACGCTTTACAAGAAATATAATTGTTAATATATAGTTTACACATATATAAATATATTCTCAGATTTCACACACAACGAGCCCTGAGACTTTGACATTTGTGAGTGTAAGAATAACAAGTTTATTCTGGATGAAGTCTAATAAGACTTGCTGGTATGTGCGGTAGGCGAGCGTTTTAATTGCTAATACAGTAGGACCCCAAGACGAGGCTAGCGAAGAGACACCCCAAGGCCCTGAATTGGTCAAATCAAACAGCGCCCGCTTCTCCCGACTTCCTGTTACGCATTTCCGTCCCTTTTTACGAAATCCCTCCAACAAATATCCAGCAACCGGGAGTAAAGATGTTACACATCAAAAATATTATTAAAAAGTATAGAAATTGTTCACAAATACAGGCCTGTAAAACTTGAATTGTACTTGCAACAGTATATATAAATATTTATCAAAAACTTAAACACAAAAATAAAAAACATTTAAACAAAATAAACAAAAAATTAGAAGTGGTTTTTTTTTCTGACTTTGAACTCTGAAAACTTTCTGATCAATTCTTTTAAATCAATTTGTTCATATTTCCCCCCATGTTTTATAGCCAATGTAGCTAAGCCGTTTAATCCGTCTTCAAGAGTTTTGGACCGTAAGAGAAAATCTTAATTTTGAAACATTCCTGTTTCCGCTTGCAACACTTTTTGGCAAAGAAAGTGAAATTCCTTATGCGATAGCAAAAATTGGCGCAAATTCTAGAAGTGAAATAAATTTTAAAACTTTTCTATTTGGGCTTTCTTTTTTGCCTAATAAAACTTAACTGGCATTATCTAATCTGCTAGATCAATCGCGTTTATATGTACTAATTCTCCGTCTGTCAGCATCATTTCTAAATTTTTAGTTTTTTTTTAATTATTAAATTTTAGGGGGTATCTTTTAAATCATACATAATTTTATAAAAATTGAAAACAATTATTCTATGAGTACACATTAAATTAAGTTTGCACTCCAAGATATTAACTGCTTGGTCAATTGTAAAAAAATAAAACTCTCTCTTGGGTTTCTATATATTGAGGATCTTCCACCCAGTGGCGTAACGTGCAACCCGCATTGCGTGGGGGCCCAAGGCATCTAGGGGGCCTAAGGCCTGACTGACGCCATGACCGTAGATTTTCTCAAAATTCTCTTCACATTTTTTAAAATTGAATTTTTAAGCGATTTTCCAATCAGCGATCAAACGTCATTCTTAGTCAAAACTTTCGTCGGCTCATTAGATATCTTTAATCCGATAGCCAAATCAAAAAACTTTTTTTTTCATTTGCTTTAACCCAGGCTACGTGAGATACTTTTCTTTAGTGGGTTTTCTTTTAAACCTAAATTATTAACAAATAAAACAGTCAGACGGATAATCGGTTGAAGGGCAGCAGTCAGTAGGGTAAACACCTTCGGGAAATCGATTTTGAGTTTTTGATATTTCTAAAATCCCCAAATCAGGACCTTTCCAATGATGTAACATACTTGCCATTTTACTAATTAAAAGTATGTTAAAATGATTTTTAAAAAATAATCAGCTGATGAGCCACGCCCCCTTTGACAGATACAAATGTAAACATTGACCTTTTAAATCTGGGATGCTTTTCCAAAGCCACTCTCTGTTTTATTTATTCATACGCAATTAACTGTAGATTGACTGCAAGCGCAACTGTTATGGTTGTTTACCTATTTTGGAGCACATGCACGTTTTTGTCGTGTTTGGGTTTTTAAATTAAATATATAAAATTTCTAAAATTCACAAATTTTGAAAGTTTGAATTTTTCTTTCTTTATATGGCTAAAGGGAAAAAAATATTTTAAAAAAACATAAAGGTGTGTTTTAAGAAGGTAGGAATACTCTCAATCATAGTAACAATACTTCAAATACTAACAAACAGTAATGTCAATCCTCAAGCTGGGCATACACATGACTCAAAGGAGACATGAGCAAAATAAAGTTTGACTAGAGTTTTACTTCTTATTAAAGTAAGTATTAAAAATACCATCATGAATTAAAATATTCTTGCATTTGCTTTCAAGAATGAAGTTCATAGTAAAATGTGTAAAAGAGGTTTAGACATGCAAGTTTTAAAAGGTAAGTTTAGGCTGGAAATTTGTCCTGAAATGTTGTGCTTGTCCATATGATGTAGAATTCTCTTTTTTAAATATTCATGAAGAAACGCAAATTGCCACAATAAATACCAGGTTTGTATATGCTACGTGTTTCATTGGAAGAGGTGCAGAAGCTGGTAGAATATTTTGCGGCATAATGAATCTTCGGCAACCACCTACAAAGTTTTCTCCTTACGGTAAGCGAATCTCAAATGCAGCAAAACTTGTTTACGAGGACTCCATTCAAAATGCTGCGATGAAAGCTATTTCTGAAAATGGTAATAATAATATTGTGGTAGCGGGCAGAAGCACGGTTACACATCATCAAATGGTGCAGTTACTGTGACCAGCATTGATACAGGTAAGGTGATTGATGTCAATATTCTTTCGAAATATTGTATATGTAAAAAATGGGCACATAAAAACATTTTTTTTTGTATTGTCGGTGAAAATTCATGGTGTGGATATAAACAGGCTGAAGAATCGGGTAAGTCTTACAAACATAAAAATTCTTCCAGTTGCCGTTGTAGTAGCGCACACAATGCGTTCTATATTTAAGGTTTAGTGTTCAATAGTAAAAGGTACATAAATATATCTCAAAATGCGTTGCATGAAGCTTGTTATATACAAAAAAAATCATAAATTTCATGTTTAAAAACATAAAAATAGTTTTCTTGTTATTTTGGATACTATTTGTGTAATATTTATAGAAACTTTTTAATTCTTATATTTAAAGAAATTGTGTTCACATGTGAATATATAAAACACTAATGAAACTTTCCGAAATGCCATATAATCATGTATTACTGTCTTATAAAGATTATATTTTTTAATTTGTGTCTTCTTTTTCTATAAATTTATTGTATGCATGAACTAGACATTTTTCTTTTATATTTCATATATATTGTGTATACTGAAGTGAAATTTTTGAGATATTCCTCAGACATTTAGCTAAAAAGCAGATATCGTAACATAGAAAAGGAAAAATTTTATAAAATTCATTATTCTACTGTTCAAAAATTACATTTTTAAACAGGCTCATCAATTTTTTAAAAAGATTTCACTTCTGTATCAAGATAAATGTTTATTTAATGCACACACAAATTTTTAAGCTTTGTGTTCATTAGTTTCTTAGTAAAAGGTACATAAATATATCCCAAAATGCAATGCCCTTTTTCGTTGCACAAAACTTGTTAAATACCAAAAATTTCACAAATTTCATGTTTAAAAACGTAAAATCAGTTTTCTTGTTGTTGTTTTGGATGCCATTTATGTAATATTTTAAGAATCCTTTTAATTCTGATACTTTAAGAAATTGTGTTTACATGTGAATTTCTAAAACACTGATGAAACTTTTCGAAATGGCGTACAATGATGTATTACCAAAGTCATATTTTCATGTATTGACACATTTTCACATGGTATTTATGATGATTTATAATCAACTTGGATGACAATAATGTATCAGAACAGAAAAGTCTTCAAAAATTGTTGCATAATTTGAGAAAAATGATGCAAATGCTATAAAATATCTCGATAGATTAAAAGGGAAAAATGCTATACATGTATTTTCTGAGAAATCCAAGTAAAAGAAATAAGTAAAAAGTCCTAAATGTTATTGAGAATAAGCCAATATTTAAAAATATAGTGCAAATTTAGATTGTAATTCATAATTTTTTTGATGAAGTGACATTTTATAATAAAAATGCAATTATCTCAAAACGGTGTTTTTCAAAAAGGCATGTACCTTTTTCTCAGAACCTATTCAAAGGAAGCACTTACAATCTTCACTGAATATTACTGATATCTAACTATATATATTTCACGGAGATTTTATTAATATTCTTATAATATTTTTGTAAAAGTCAGTTATCGTCAAAAAAATGACATTTTTCAAAAAATTCATAGTAATACTGTTGCGATTAATGTTTTTGAAAAAACTAAACTATATATTTGAAAAAGCTTCCAATCATTTTAAATAAAAAAGTCTAATTAATATACAGAAAAAATTTTAAGTCTGTACATTTAATAGTTTCTGAGAAAAAGGTACATAAAAATTTTCAATTTAACATTAGCGGGATAGGGGGTTCCGACTACCCTTAAGGAGTTGTGGTCCACCCAGTGGCGTAGACGTGGTCATTCTCTAATAAATTGTATGCTTTCATGTCTTTCCACTTCTTTTTAATATTGTACCCCTCTTTTAAAATATGATAGATTACTACTAGACTGTGGAGGGTGGACGTATTCAATGCAGAGAGCAGAGAACATACGTGAACCAATGAATTTGAAACCAACATATGTGCTTAATTTATTCGCTTCCGAGTGCCGCCCCATCGCTGGACAGGACATCAATGAGAGAACCTAACACCGTAAACGAGAGGTGTGTGGGATGATATCTCAAAAGCCGATTCCGTGCTATCGCGGGAAGTGATCTCATCTACATTTATTCTCCCCTTCAGTCGGTGTATGGGAAAAAATTCAGTAACATGGCTGGCATTGCACTGATCGCGGTTTTCCCCTACAGCGGCGTAAGTGTGTCAGTCAATTTATTGAGAGAGCTTGGTTTTAGCTGACGACGATACGCAAATGGTTGGTATTGAAAATAATCCTCTTCAAAGTGATCATGACATATAATAAACAGCGAAGAGATGGTTTGCAATCCTCACACGCTTCATCATTCTTATCCATGTCTTCAAATGATGGATTTTTTTGCAGGGATATTAAAAAATGGTTTTTTCCATACAATCATCCTTTCTTTTACTTATCGAGCAACCATTTTCATCAAAATAAGACATTTTAGAAAGTAGAATGTAAAAGTGAAAAAGCAAAATAGTCGTAGCAATAGTGGTAACAAACGTCAACATAATCATCTGTCACTAGTGTCTCGTGATCGTGATGTTGCATAAATTTAGTCTGTTGAACAGTACTTTGTGTCATCGTTATTTATTTGGGTTGTATTTGTTCTAATGATTTACTTGCCCATGATCGCAATTATTTGCTGATTTATTGTTTTTGATAAGTACGATATTAGCGATTTTGGCCGTAATTCTTGTTGATCAATATGTTCACGAATGAATGAGTCGAACTCTGCTAGTAGTTCCAGGGCACCCATGAAATTACCATTATGAGGAGAACCAAAAGCTTCCTCGGTACCTCTAAATGCTAAACCGCTTATAGCTAGTGGCGTAGCGTACACCCCGCATTGCAGGGGGCCCAGGGCTCTAAGGGCCCAAAGCCTGACTGAAGCTAAGTACGTACCCTTTCTAAGATCCAGCTTGGGACCCAAAACTTGACTTTGCGAAGGGAGGCCCTAATGTTCTCTGTTGCGCCACTGCTTGTAGCCGAATA
Organism: Trichonephila clavata; assembly: GCA_019973975.1. Taxonomy (NCBI): domain Eukaryota; kingdom Metazoa; phylum Arthropoda; class Arachnida; order Araneae; family Nephilidae; genus Trichonephila; species Trichonephila clavata. The sequence continues at coordinate 15,770 of BMAO01008865.1, read as the reverse complement.
CTTTAGTACCGCAGTAACACGTTTGAGGACATTGTGGTAAAATTCTGTATCTTTTCTTAGTTGCTTCTGTAACTGTTTATCTAAAACAGACATTTTATTTTCGTGTCAACCAAACTAACATTGAATTTTTATGTTCAATAGAATTTTCATGATTTTTAACACGCTTTTACATGTAACGGAATCTTGAACTCGGTTTTTACGCTCTTTAAAAGATCAGACAAATTCAAAATTTTGCATACTTGTCAAGGACCGATGACAATGCAATAATTTAATAATTTTGATCCATAGTCCTGATTAGAATTATCAGGATTAACGATTTCCAGATTTGGCGAATAATTCCATGCCCCATTTCCAGTTTTACTGACTAATTGTAGATTGAAGACTAAAATATTTACAACAATAAAAGGTAAATACAAATACAACATGGTTAATACAAATACAACAAACAAACAAAAAAGTGTTCTTTATGTGAGAAAGGGAAGGGTGCGTCAGCAATTCTTATCATAATATAAATAATTGTCTAGTTTTTCTGAAAATGGAAATAAAAAAAGAATCGTGCATGTGAAAAAAAATGTTCTAACTGCTAAACTCAGACATAAAGTCTGTTTTTCTTAATTCTCTTGTCGAATCTGTGGAATGAAATATCATTCATTGCTTCATTTTTACCAAAACAGCTGAGAATTGATTCAGACGTTACCTGATTAAATGATTTCTTCACTTTTTGACTCAAAACGCGTCCTTTTATGTCTAATGCTGATGCAAGTTTCAGAGAGAATATTGAGCTCTTTTTAGTGAAAAATATCCTTGCCTTCACACCTTCTTCCGCATGAAATATTATAAAAACTGAGCCCTTCCAGGTTTCATTCAGTTGGCTAATCCTACATTTAGCAGCAGTATCGATGCATTGATAGGATGTTAAAGGATATTCCAGTCTCTAAAAAATGATGCATATAAGATTAATTCCTCGAAGAATAAAGGATAGTTTAAAAAACTAAAAAACACGCTTTTATGGTTAATCGAACTAAAAAGTAATTCTTAATATAAGAATAAAATGATTAACGAGAAAATTGATGTCATTGTGGTAAAAGTGTGGGATGCTTTGCATTACATTTTTACACTAACTCTGCATTTCGGAATAGAACTAGTAAAAATTATAACAATTGCTAACGAGCACCCCACGCTTTTCAACGACGTTAATTTTCTCATTAATCATTCTATTCTTATATTAAGAATTATTTTGTACTTTTTCGTTCGATTAACCATAAAAGCGTTCTTTTGGTTGTTTAAATTATAATTTATTTAAACAATTTGTTACGTGTTTCCAATCAGAAAAGCCGGTTGTGTATTGAGAATTTGTCTTAGAAAAAAGTTTGTAGGTCAAACAAAAAACACTACCCCAATACTAGTTGAATAACATAGCCAAAAAAGATCATTCCAGCACTTGACCATTTTTTTCTAATGAAATGATTATTCGAAAATGATTTCTTTTGTTCTTTGTATTCTCTTACCGAAACAGAATATATATTGTTTGGATCTTTATTTTGAAAATAACTCATTTCATCTGAAAGGATATAATCTATAAAATTATTAAGCGATTTCGGCCACGAACCCCCGCCAACTCATTTCTCAAACTCAAACTCAACATTTTCTAAACACTTTTCTGTCGAGGCATTACCGATGTCCTCTGGCTGAACAATATCTTTTTAAGATGGCTGCTGGTAATCGAAATCTTGCATATTTTCATCATTAATATTTGCTTGTTGTATTTCTCAGTTTTCTTTGGCTAAGTTCCTTTCTCCTTCGCTTGTTAATGTATCTGCGTTTGTTATATTCTTGTTACTTTGTTCCTTACTTAAGAGCTTACAGTTTTGCTATACAATTTGATTTCTCTTTGGCAATTTCATCGATTATTTTTACCATATCTATTTTGTCCAAACATTTTATTCTGTATGTAATATGGCCATGTTGTTCAATTTATATATGTAGAATGGTTAACGGAGTGCCTGTTTCCTTGTGGAAACTTAACCTCCTATCATGAAGATTTGGGTGTAGCTTTAATTGGCTTTACCTTAGCCCAGTACTGCAGAATAGTAATAAGAATTTTTTTAATTTAATTAATTAGTTATTTAATATTGATATTTATGGATGTTATAATGAAATGAATGTGAAAAGAAAAATTTTTATTGAAGGTAGCATTGAATTAAGTTTATTCCTGCGCTATGCGTATCGTTGGCCGAGTGCGCTTGCGTGCGGGGTTAATCATTTTTAATGAGAGCAGCTAGAGGGATGACCCGTCTAGTCGGAGTAGGTGCGAGTTGCCTGAAAAAGCGGGGGTTTTGAAATACTTTGCGAGAAGCGGCATCGGCCAATCGGGTTGCAGCCTCTCGGAGGTGGGAGGGGCGTCTATGTTAGTAGGTTAGAGTTCGGCGTTTCTGAGAGCTTTCCCTAATGAGAGGAGTTCGGGGTGATTTGAGAAAAAGTTTTTAAATTAACGGATTGCGAGAATGATTTCAGAGCATGAGGAAGGATTTTGGGCTTTTGTGGTGGAATCGGGCACAGAACGTTTAGTCGTCTGCTCAAATTCGGTTTTACGTGCTGACCTCTGGTGGCCTATTTTAGCTACATTTGCGTAGGAGTTATTTGGGGTTTGGTTAGCGTTAGGTTTGTTCTGGGTGGTGTTATTTTGAATGGGATCTATTTTCTTTGGGTTTGTTTTGGGTTATTTAGGGCGTTGTTTTGAGTTGGCCATGTGGCCTTTGGTTTTACAGTTTATGCATTCTGGGTTTTCTATTCTTTCTTTGATTGGACAGTCGCTTGTCCGATGTTCCTGAGCGCACTTCAGACACCTAGTTTTGATATCGCAGTATTGCGAACTGTGGTGGAAGTAATTGCAGTTGTAACACTGCGTTGCTCCCGGTCTGTGGTGGAACAAATCCCAAGTGATGGACATATAGCAGCAGTTGCTAACGTCTAAAATGTCCCGACTATCTGGGACGTTTTTCCTAACTTCCACTAGAAACATGGGTAGGGGGAATTTTGATTTTCGTTGAGTTAGTTGCGCAACTTTACTAACCGCGACTCCTTGGTTAGTTAGTTCGTTTTTTATTTCAACGATATCGGTGGACGCTGGTAGGTCCTTAAGGACTACTTTGTACGGTCTTTCGCTAGGGGGAGGTATTGCGTGAAATTCCTCTCCATTCATTTTGAGGGTGGCGGTGATTTCTCTGTGTTGATCCTCAGAGATTGAGGTAATTCTTATGTATTCTCCTATTAGCTTGTTGATGGAGTTTGGGTATTTTTCATTTAATTCTTTAAGAATCAGAATGTAATTTGTTTTATAACGGAGCATAATAAGTTTAACTTTGCGTTTGGGTTTTAAACAAGTTAAAAATTGATAATTGTAATAAGTTCATACTACATTTTAATTCCATACGAATTTATTAAAATTTACTTATTTACTAAAAGGTGGGGGGGGTGATGCCAAATTAGATGTGATGCCAAATGGTAGGAAATGAACAAAGTGACCAAACCATATCACTCTCTTTCCTTACGGCTGCCGGCCGTGTCCAGTCCGGGACACGACGGGTCTATAGGTGGGAGATAATGGAATGACTCGCCTTTAAGAAGACAAAGAAAGGGAATAGAGTAAGAGAGTTAAGGGAAAATCCCTCCTTAACCAAAACTGAAGGGGGGGGGGTTCTGGAAATTGTGGGAGGGGGCGCAACAATTTGAAGTGCCTAGGGCGCCGATGAGGTTAAAAACGGCCCTGTGCCTATATGAGGATTTTGGTGAGTGCTGAGACGAAATAAAGTGGTAATGAAAAAAAACCCATTATTTTCCAGCGACTAATACACTATTACTTAATAACTTGATTGGTTCATGTATTGAATTGCAAACCATTGAGAACTTTTCATACGAAAATATGTATGCAATTTTGTGTTGGTAACCTAAGTCCCTGTAGCAGTAAATTTTTCAGTGCTTAAATGTTTTTGAAGTAAGAACAACTCGGGGTGTGTAACTTCAAGCCGCTTTCCTTAGGAATTTCAGTTGTGTTTCTGTTTATGTTTTTAATCTGTAAAAGTATGATTATCAAGTTGACATTTCAAGATAACGGTCATTGCAATATTTCCTTACTCCTTAATTCCTTTGGTATTTAGGCGGTTATATTTCATAATATTTTTATAATCCAATGATTCAATCCCTTCTTTTAGACATTTTGATTTATTGGACGACACACATGGAAGATATGTTCACAGCACAAAGAACATTACATAACTCTTGTTCTACAAGCTAAACAAAGTATATCTCTCAGATGACTTGCAGCGCTACCTATTCATTTAACATTTAATTTACAACACTTCCCCCCCCCATGAACGAAATGTTCAAAACTCCAAATTAATTTTGTTGCTTGCATTATGCTAAATTTAAATGTTAACGCTTCAGAATACCCCCATAATTATTACAAAATATAATATTCATATTTAAAAACATAATCATAATATCCATTAAGTTGTGCTAAATCATAGGCGAAATTATAAATAGCAAATAAATATCAATCATAATGAATTGATGGGAAGCTTGGAGGCTGGGAAGCTGATCGGTTTTGAAGATAGCCCCCAATACACATGGAATTTGTGTGTTCCCCTTGTTTACAGGATGTTGTCGGATTCCTGAGCCGAGGGCCCAGCGGGGACTGTCACTGAGTTTTCAACGGTCATGCAAGTTGAATGGACTCATAAATTTGGGGAGAAACCTTAACTTTTGTAACTTTGCGCTTGGTCTTTGTCCAATGACTAGGCGAGATCGAGGGGCACGCGGATGCAAAAAGGGTAATTTGCCCTCACTTAAAAACAGGCGCTGAGACAATTTTCGGCAGAGTTTTCACTGACAATAATGATATTTTGATCCCCAAATTTTAGGAAACTTCCTGTACCGTCAGGGACCATGCCAGCCTCCCATCACCTCGCCTCCGTCTCAGATAAGTGAAACTCTTTTACTTACTGTATAGTTTTCATTCTTCAATTTTAATATTCTTAATCTTACTTTCGTAATGTGTTTTAAATTGTAATAAACAAACTTAATTTAAATTTAATCCGAGTAATGTCTTTAGTTGCGTCTCCAAATATTTAATTAGTACTAGCCACTATCATGATGCGGATCAAGTTAAATAAGTGAACCTGGGTAGTTGTTAAGAAGTTAGTTTAAAGTAAAATTAGTCAGCGCCGCATCAGAATTTAAAGCAACAAATAATAAATTTCTGAAAGCTTAAAATTGAACAGAATACTTTCAAATAAATGCAATAAAATACAAATAATTCTAAGTTCAAATGTGAAATGCACTTAAAGTTCGAAATAAACAGTTCAAAATTTGTATCAATAGTATTTATTTAGGTTTTTCTAAATTATGTAAAAGTTGTACAGGGTGTTTTATAATGGGATTTTCCGTTTTTACTGTACAAGCTCTAATTCTTTTATCACGACCTAAAGAGGTTTCTACAACTTTGCCCAACTTCCACAGGCTTCTTGGTAATCAATCATCATGTATCAATACAATATCATTGATTTTTAATTCAGTCACTTTCGTTGAATTCACAATATGAGCCGATTTCAAATTTAAAAGATAGTCCTTTCTAAATTGTCTCCAAAAGTTATTCAATAGTCTTTCTTGGTAGTTGAATCGTTTGATAAGCACCTTTTTATCCTCAACACAGTCTGCAGTAGAAAGTCTAAATGCTGGTAAACTAGTTAATCTTCTCCTTAACAAGAAATGTGATGAAGTTTATGGAAAGGATCCAGTAGAATCTGAATCGATATATGTGATGGGACGCGAGTTTAATACTGCTTCAATTTTACATAAAACAGTCTCGTATAGCAACGTATCCAATTAATTACTACTGTCGAGTCTGAAAACAGTATGTAATTATTAGTTATCTTAAAGACTTTTTCAAAGTTTTTAATAAACGAGCTTCTATTAAAGTTGCAAGTAACTCAAGTCTTCGTAAACTCAATTTCTTTAGTGAAGCTACACGTGCCTTTGAAGAAACAAAGTTCACTTGAAAATCCGAATCTGTTTTGTAGCGAATGTGTATGCAATAGCACCAAAGCTCTTTCACTTACATCGCAAAATATTACAATTTGATATTCATTAAACTCTTCATTAGTTTCAACAGTTTTAAAATAATACCTTGGTATAGATAGATCTACCAATGAATGAACCTCCTTATATCATTTTTTCTATTTCTCTCTCTCTCCGTTCTCAAATTTTTTCCCAATTCTTCATCCCAATCAAATCGCCCCCTTCCCCAATTTCTTGAAGAAGAATTTTTACTATAATCGTGAATGCAGCTATATATCCGATAAGATTAAATAATTTGGATGAGGTACGCAAAACACACTTAGCGTTTAGTATTTTTAGCATTTTTAAATGAATGAATAAGAGATGACAAGTCTAATTTAAATTCACCAGTTTTGTTCCAAATTAATCCTAAAACGGTTTATGGGTACAGCTTCAGTATGAGTTAGTTTTTGAAATTTACTTTCTTCCCATTTTTGGATTAAATCTACAGAATTTGTTTTCCATTTCCTAAGGTACATATTCACATCTTTTAAAATTAATTTAGTATGTTTAGGCAATTCTAATGTTTCATTAAATGTATTTGTTCCTGTTATTAAATCATCTACGTATAAATATTCGTTTAAAAACTTGTATGCTAAAGGATGCGATATTTCGTAATTCTTTATGTGGTGTGTCAGGGTTGCTGCTAAGATAAAAGGTGAAGATTTTACACCGAAAGTATAACTGTTTTGTTTGTAAAAATTTTTTAATTATTTGGTGGAAATTTATATGACCAAAGAAATTTTTGACAATCCCTATCTTTTTCAGCCAGAACTATTTGAAGGAAAGCCTTTTCCAAATTGGAAATTAATCCTATTCTAAATTTCAAAAGTAAACTCAATATATTTGGATTTAGATTTGGTCCTGCCTTTAAATTAACAAGAAATTTCTTTTCTTTTGAAGAAGCGTCAAATACAATTCTCAATTTAGCTGTTTCTTTATCATTTCTGATTACGGGAGGATGCGGAATATTATAAACAAGATCTTAAAATTTCAGTATTTACCAATTCTATAATTCCAACTGTTAGCTGACCGTCTAAAACACTAGTATAATTTTCAAACAAAGAATTAAATCGCGATGCTAAACTCATTAATCCATTCTTTGCCAAATTAAAATTACTAGTAATATTTACTTCATCAGCGTAAGGCAGTTTAATCTCGTACCTACCATTTTTAAATTTTATATTTTGTTCAAATTTCTTTTAATGTTTCTTCCTCAGATGATTCCCTTTCTATATTGTCCGTTATACCTAAATAGCCATTGCCCAAATTTTATGTTTGAGAATTAATATCTTCCAATGAATAACTTTCCGAATTGCAATTTGTTTGGTGTTCACAAAAAGTCAAATTTTCTACAATAGAATCATATTTTTTCTTAAATGATTGATACCCGTTAAGGTCCACCCAACGGCCGTGGGTAGCCTAGTGTTTACAGCATCGGACTCCAGACTAGAAAGCTTGGGTTCAATGCCTGATGCCACCAAATACCCTCCGTGTACACACGGAGTACGTGCCCGTTAAATCAGTGGATCCGAATGGTGTCGCCATCTATCGTGTTGTACCGAGAAAAATCGTGCTGTCTCCTTAATGGGGCTCAAAGCTTAGGCTAACGACAGGCGTAAAATTCTAGACCTTGGCCGCGATGAATTTCGTAGACCTTGATCTGATGTTACTGTCGATCAGGTGGCATAAACAACAACAACAAATTCCACCCAAATATTGTTTCAACACAAAAAATAGATTTTTATTTATCCTTTTAATACACTCAGTATGAAACTGCCAGTAAAGATCCGTTCGTATTAAAACGTTAATCTCTTTATTACTTTGAGAAGACATAAATCTGAATGATCATGTGGTTAGCTTTAGTTAGCTTTTGTATAGAAACATTGGGAGTGTCGGAAAAACTGCATTTGTTTGGTATCTATCATTAATAACTGACATTCCACTCTCCTCTCTGGATGTTTTTATAGCTCTAATTTTGTGACCATTACTACATCAAATAACCTTTCCCTCGGTTCCCTATTTCCGAATATATAAACTAACAAATGTTTCTTTTGTATAACTGGAAGATTAAGCCCGTTCAGCAAAATGTTTTGAAGAAATACTGACTGCGAGCCAACCTTTCATTCGACCTAAGTTAGAAGTAGTATAGACACAACAGCTAAATTTTCTTTTTTATTTTCATCTGATTCTTTAATCATTTCGCTCTGCGTTTTTTGAAAACAAATTGATTCCTGATGAGATTTTCTACCATGTTTTACAGGGTTGAATATTAGATCTATAGTGCGAACTTAAATATGAACTTTAAAAACATTTGAAGCATTTCCCTTCACTTTTTAATTTATTTATTTTTTCTGATACCGGAAATGATTCACAGCAGAAAGAGTTATTTTCTGACTGACGAAATAAACACCTAGATTTAACATTTGTACTTAATGTTGTAGCGGTAAGAATATTACTATTAAATGGTTTTTTGAAACCTTCCTTTCTTGAAAATAATTATTAGGATTATAAATTTTGTTTTTTTTAGGTTCATGGAATAAATAACATTCCACTTCCATTTTTATAAAATTAACTAACTCCGAAACGTCAAATTGGGAATTATATTTTCTTTACGATTTTATTCCATACTAATATCTTCTGGAATTAATTTCAATAATATAGGACACAATAGTTGGCGATGGGTACCAAATACTACATTTAAACTTTCAAGAGATCGTATATTAATTTTTAGCTCATTATTTAAACGACGTAACGCCTTAGTGTTTGAAGAATTTATAACGGATTCCAAGTTAGGCTGCTTATCAATATGGCTATTAATTATGAGATTTTCGCGACCCACAATCTCCATTTAAATAAACTTATACTTTTTTCATATTTCTCCTTATTTAATGCTAACCCTTTAATAGCATTTAATTCTACTCCTCGGTGTAAACCTTTTAAATAAGCAAATTTTTGCATTTCTGTTAAACTACCGTTTTTATATCTAGCTGTTTGGAACTGACTCCGAAACTCAAGCCATGAAACGAATTGAAGAACTATTTATATTAAGCTTAAAAGTTTACAAATTTCAATTCCGATACACAATTTTAGTTCCTTCATTAATAGAACTATCCAATGATTTATCGGTATCATTTCCATTTAAAATCTTGGTATTTTTTTTAAATAGATCCAGATATTCTCTCGATAACCATTTGATAATACTTTCGGAATGCTCCTCACTTGCTGAAATTTCCTTTTCAATTTCTTCGGATTTTAAGAGAAATTCAGGCTTTTCATTAACTCCTTTAAATTATTCTGTTAATCAAGTAATTGTTCATTGCAATCAATTATATCTTCAATTCATTTTCATAAGAAATAGATTCATCTTTATTATACATTCAATTTTGTTATAAATTTCACGAGCGCTATTGGCGATGGGCCTCATAGTTTTTGAACCTCTGTCAAATGACGAATAAGACATCCAAACTTCCCCACCAGGTCAACTTGAGGAATTTGTGCCCCGACAGACCTAATGTGCATCAGCTCGTCCCACTTCTTTAGAGACACCAGAATTCGAATCACGACTCGCGCCAATCATGAGTTCGGCTATAATGTCAAGGCTACAGTGAAAAGACGCGCGTTTAATTTGAACTCATTCTTAGAATCTGCATTCTAATGTAAATTAACATAAAAAAAATCAGGTACAGGAGTAAACTTTCTAGTTCAAGTGATTTAAGTGTAAAATTAACATAAACAGAAAGGAAATAATGAAAAATTCTTCCACTTTCCCAATAATCGAATTAAAGGCAAATTAGCATTAAATTTGCACTTTTTTTTTCTTTTCGTTCGTATTCAAACCATTTTAAGAAAAGTTGAGCCGCAAATTTCTTTTAACCTTGACTGTGCTCTAGCGTAATGGTACATGAAGTTAATGGAAATTGAAAACACGCTGAATACAAGAAAATACATAGATAAAATTTGGAACCAAAACTCTAGCTTCTATTAGTGATCTATATCCGCTAATTGTTTCATATATTTTGCAGGAGGATTCAGTTCCTTGCCATAGAGCAAAAATAAGAAATTCAATTAATAGTCCCGACTTATATAAACCCCATAAAAAATCTTGTAAAAATTCTCCGTCTACCAAATAAAAGATAGTTAATACAGGTATAATTGTGAATTCATGTTGGACCCATGTAATAAACAAGATCTCCAAGTATTGAAAGTTCAATGAAACGTTGCTCTGACGATGTACTCGCACCGATTTTGTACCGGGTTGCTTCATTTATCACTGTCCACGGTATCTTACAACCTACTGAGCTGACGTGGGTTTTTTTCGCTTTGCTTTATGAGTGTCATTTCAAAATGAGCAAAATGTATTGTTCGTTGCTGTCTCTCTAACTGTTTGCAGTTTCATTCTCTAGCCATTCATAAGTGTTCCCTTTTACATAGAGTATGTATACGTAGTATGATCCAAAAGTTCGGGAACATGGTGTAGAAAACTTTACCCTGAATAGTTCACAGCACCAAAGCACAACCAACTTCAAAGTAATACCCTTGGGCGACGAAACATTTGTGCCAGTGTTCGCGCAACTTCTGGAAGCACAGCTAGAAGCCCTTTTTCGCAACTCCCGTAAGGCCTCCTGCGATGCTACTTTCACCTCATTTGAGACACAAAACGGTGTCCTGTAAATCTTTTTTCAATGATGGAACAGATAAAAGTATCATTGAGCTAAGTCTGGTGAATAGAGGGGATATGGAATCACGTTAGAGTGAGTTTGGCGAGGAACTCTTTTACCAATTGGGATCGATGTGCAGGTGCGTTGACATGCATAAAATATCAGTGGTCACTTCCAGACTGTTCCCGACGACTGGATTCCGCCAAATAAAGGCTTCGAGAAGTGTGTAGCCTCAGCAATTTGTGCAAGAGTTTTTCGAACACATTCAGACACCAATACAACATTTTTTGCATTCCGTGAAGTCGAAGGTAGTGCAAAGCGTTCATTGTCTTCGATGGATTCTTCGCCATCTTAAAACGCCTATGCTATTCATAAACCTTGTATCTCGTCATAGATTCACCATATACCTTACTTAGCATTTCCGAAGTTTCCATTGGTGTTTCAACTAAGCGTGCTAAGCGAATTGAATGTTCAACGCCACCTCAAGAAAAGCTAAAGAAAAAACATCGCCGAGCAAAGCTAACTAGCTTTGGAAGATAACAGCTGCGCGTGCGGTTCGGTTACATGACATGCCACTAAACCAACCTGGCCAGATAGGGATTGTTAAGAGAATCCATTTCAAGTGGTTTAACTTTAGGTACTTGCTTTCGTCGTCAGCAATGGCACCCACCTCCCGAATTTTCGGATCGTACTACGTATATATTCTTTTCCTATATAATTTGGAAATTAAAATTGATTCATTAAGAATGTCTTCCCGGCTCAATTTTAAGAATTTCCTATTTTTTAAAACTATTCTCGGACATTATTCGCTACAGGATAAAACTAGGTTTTCCCCACCATATTGAATTTTTGATGTTCCTTTGTAATTATATAGGTGTTTTTTATCCTATACTATGGGATAGAGATTTTTGTTTACTTATATAATTACGTTTTTAGGATTGTTTGTAAAACTCCTTAATTTGAAATTCTAAAATGAATATATATATATTATCTAAATAAATAGTTAAAGTACCTTCTCTTAATAAGTCTCTAAACACGTAATTAATGTATCTTTGGAAATAGTTACTGCTAATAGATAAACCGAATGGCACTTTTAAAAATTCGTATTCGCCTGTTTCCGTTACAAACGCGGTGCATTTTCTACTTGTTTCATCAACATCTACATGAAAAAATGCATTCTTTAAATCTAGAGTCGAAAACACTCTACCGTTCCCTAATTTATCTAATACCTCTTCAATTACAGGAAGTGGATATCTGTCCCTGATTATTTTTTTATTTAGCTTTCTATAATCGATACACAAACGCATTGTTCCATCTTTTGTTTTACATACCACAATAGGAGACGAAATATCAGAACAACTTTTTCTAATTATTCCCTGTTCTTACCACTGATCTATTTGTTTTTCAACCTCGCGCTTTTCAAGCAAAGATAGCCTACGTGATCTCTGACAAATAAGTTTTTCATCCGACAGAATTATATTCATTTTCAAAGCAGTAGATTTTGTTTTGTTGGTTTGTAATGTTTTATTAGTGTATGTACTTTACTCCTTATTCCAATATCCGAAATTTGTGATAAATCATATGAACATTCCTCGTATGCCTCAGATACCTTTAGCAAAAACAAATTAGACTTATCCATAATCCTCTCAGAATTAACTAAACATCCTGACTCATCAATCTGCTGTTCCCCCACTATCCCATCCTCTAAGCATACCTGATTGCGTATTCTATCATTTGACCTTGCTTCCTCTGATTCACTTTTTAAGAACTCATAAACTCTTAAGGATAATAATATTTCTGTCTCGATCTCTCTCGCACACTGCCCCGGGGGTGGTTTGTGTTTTCCCGCTTTCAATGAGATCGAAAATTCTGAAACGTTTGCAATTCTCCGTTCGCCAAAACAACTGGTTAGGGTGATTTGAGAATGCACTCTTTTTATCGCTGAAACATACTTTTTATTTATGATTACTGCATTGGCTCCACTGTCCAAAGTAGCAATTAATGGGATATCATCAACAATTACGTCTACATACTGCAATTCATTAAACAAAAAGTCATTTTGATTAGAAATAGTTTTAATTTGGTTTACGGTATGCTCTACACTTTTATCTTTTATTTTCTGACGTCGCCGTTTTTTTCGCACAATTTCTAGCAAAATTTGGCCCTCCACACACATAACACGAGATTATTTTTTCTTGTTTCACACTTTGGTTATGTTTTGGGAATTGTCTCTAGAAATAATTAGTATTTACTATGTTCGCGCGGTTTTTAATGTAAGCATCATTATCGCGTTTCTCTACTAACATTATTATTATGTTTCGCGATTCATGCAGTGATCTGTTTTTCGAAATAAAAAATATATCGCAAGCTTTTCCTAGTTCATCTGGCACAAGCCATGAATCCGCCTGCATAATTTTAATATGTGAAGCAGTTTCTAGATCTAAAGTGTCTAAAAATTTATCACTGATCATTAAATCAAATAGGGATTTAAAATCATTAACGTTCCGAATTTTTAGGTAATATTGAAACATACACACTTAAACGAGTAGCGAATTGTACATGAGTTTCATCTGTTTGCTTTTTGGCTTTTCTAAAATTAAGTAAACATTCCTGAGCAGTGGGTTGAAATTCTCTTAAACTAATGATTTTACTAACTCATAATCTTGGATTTCGTCATCTTTTACGTAAAGCAAAATGTTATGTGCCCTCTCACCAAGTATTTTAATCATTATTTCTGACTTTAAGTCCTCCGGAACATTTTTAATTTTGAATGCTCGTTCTATTGATTGAAAAAAAGACCAAAATTTTCAGGTTTTGTTGGGATTTGTATGGTTAATGTTTTAATACTTTTAATTAAATTTTCTAAATAATTAGTTTACCCCTTTAAACTTTTTGGGTTACTTGCCCTTCAGATTTTGCCTTTTGAAGTTCAATTTCTCTGTCTGTCTGTTGCAGTTTAATTTTTTCTAGCTCTAGCTGTGAATTAGTTATTTGTAGCTGCCGTTCGGCTTTTGATTGTCTACCCTGAATGGACAAATTTATCTTATTCATTACAAATTCTGGGTCATCTTTAAACAGTTTTGAATTTTTCAATTTAGTTTTTAGTTCGAAAATTGTTTCTTTAGAAAAAACTTGCTCCCCAATTTCATTTAGATCATTTATCAAGTCCTCTTTTCTTGTACACTTATGATATGACATTTTAATCACAATAGAAGAGTATAAAAAGGTATCTTTCCTTTTTTTATTGTTGTTGAGCTTTATCAGTCAGGAAAAGGATTATTGAGTTCATCCGTTCAAAAGTACAGTCTGGCATCCGTTACCAAGCACCAGTACAGTTCGAATGTTCCGTTCGGTTCGCGAAAGTCTTAAACAGTTTTTTCACAGTCCTCAAAGTCCACATCGCGATATCAATAGTCCACACAGTCCACATGCCGATATCAATAGTCCACACATTCCACATCGCGGCCGTGCACCCATTTTCTGTGGTGTTATGACATGCATTTCTAGGGGTATTTATTGACGACACTGCTTTTCACTAATACTAACGTTTAATGTGGACACTTGTTACGGTACTACACACTACTACACAGATATATGAATAATAACGTTTAAACAATCTTCTTGCTCTCAACAATAGTTTCTCAGTCTTTTTAGACTTATCATAACACAGTTCACAATGTTGACAAACGTAGTTCAACGAAGTTAATTGAATTCAGGTGAAGCATGGGTGGCCTTCGCGTCACACACTTCTAGCATAGGGTAGAGCTGGTCCCTTCTCGGCCAGTCGGTTCCCGGTTGCTTTCCTTTTCCGCAGCGTTGGCTCTCCAACCTGCTCGTCGAGATCGCTCGCTCGCTAATCCCTCTGGTTAGTTCGCTGCTGGTGGCTCGAGTCGCCAGCGCCCTCTAGAGTGCCGTCTATATGGAAATTCCCACATTTATATATAAATGTTTTCTATTAAAGTTTGCGTAATTTTATATAAATAAATAGAAAAAAATAGCTTAACATGAAGAAACAAAATACATTAAAATAAATTCATTAAAGAGCTTACTTTTTCTTTTAAGTTAATGTTGAAAAAGTGTTTATTTTCTTCTTTTATGCCCTAACAAGCCCACATATAATTTTAAAAAATTTTGATCCCTATGAAAGTAATTGAGGTAATAGTTAAATTTTCAACATATATTTCGATTTAAACATATAAAATACCTGATGAAAAATGTTGTAATATCTATTTTTATAGACAAGTTGGACAAATGTTTTGATATAATTTTATTTTTTCGATTACATGAAAAACTAGTCAATTATTTATGAAAATGTTGCTTTTTATTTTTGAAAATGTTTAGTCTTTTAAAGTTATTTGTGTTTCTTAGATTTTTGCAAAGAAAAGTTAGTATGGATTTTAAAATCTATTCCCTTGTTGATTTTTAATAATTTTTCTAAAAAAACCTGGAAAAAACACAAAATTTTTTTAAATAGTGACTTAACATTTTTTTAAAAATATAACTAGAGATCTCAGCCTTAAATCCACACTTAATTTTATAGAACATACGCAGAGGCGGAATAAGGCGTGGGCCACTGCCCACGGCCTTGCGAGCATAGGGCCTCGCGCCTCAAAGCCGAAATAAATTTAACGAAAAGCAAGGAAAATCCAATGATGCACGCCACAGGGTTTTTTATAATTAATACATTAGAAAATTCTCAACTCTATCTCTTTTTCGCCATAAGATATCGAAAAATTGATATATCTTTTTTAAAAAAAATATATCTACTTATCGGTGCATGAAAACATATGAATAAATAATTCGTGAAAATAATGTTTTCCATTTTCTTTTATTAAAAATTTCTCAACTTTGTCGTTTCTGCTTATTCGTTCATATTTAGCTTTGCAACATTAGCTGGAGTTAAGCTGCTATCGCGTCGGGAGTCTCCAGTCAGAGACAATGCATAGCTCTGGACTTTCCATCATAAGAAAGCCAATTAAAGCATCGCATGCAGAT
>BMAO01008864.1:0-16487 GCA_019973975.1 Trichonephila clavata | reverse complement strand
TCTCTCACTCTGTTCTCTTTGTGTGTGTCTCTGTCTCTCTCTGTATCTTTGTATGTCTCTCTGTCTCTTTCTGAGTCTCTGTCTCTCTCTTATTCTCTCTATCAGTCTCTTATTCTCTCTCTCTCTTTCTGTATGTCTCTGTCTCTTTCTCTGTATGTGTGTCTATTGCTATCTCCCTCTGTCTCTTTGTGTGTGTCTATTGCTATCTCCCTCTGTCTCTTTGTGTGTGTCTCTGTCTCTCTCATTCTCTGTCTGTGTGTGTCCTGCTCTCTCTCTCTCTCTCTCTCTCTGTCTCTTTGTGTGTTTCCTACTCTCTCTCTCGGTCTCTTTGTGTTTGTATCTGTCTGTCTCTCTTTGTCTCTTGCTCTCCCTCTGTCTCTGCGTGTGTGCCTATATCTTTCTCTCTCTGTCCCTTGATCTCTCCCTCTGTCTCTTTGTGTGTGCATGTCTCTGTCTGTCTGTCTCTCTCTCTCTCTCATCCCTCTCTATAGAACAGATTAAGTCAACAACTACAAATACACTTAGTGAAAATTCAGCAACAAGAAGTGATTGGAAAGTGAAGATGTTTAGTGAACAGAGAGAGGAAGCAACCAACAATTATTGATGTTTATTTGAAATGATATTCATAACACAGAAGCAATGACAATGTCAGCTCAATTGATTGTAGGACTACTGAAGAGAGTGATACCTGAAGCAACACGTTTAAATACAGAGTCAATAAAAGTATACGAATGGCCTCCGGAGGAATGGTTCTACGTTGCCTGTCAGCCATTGGCCAAAGTTCGTCTTTTGAGTACGGTGGTGGCAGGACAAGTAAGCCACGACTAACAAAGTCCTTAACGTTATCTATTAGTGGGATACATAATCGTACATAATATACAAACAAACTACTGTTCATGTTTTGGACATTTGAATTATTTCTATCCGAAGGGTCTATTCCATTATTTATAAATTTTGAAAGAAGCACGATATTAATCCACTATATGAATCTAAAACGCCCTTATATGCAAAGAATTCGATTTTTTCTTTTTCCTTCTATTTGTGACAGCTCTATCCGCGCTCTTTAAACAAACAGTCATCTTGGGTAATTTCTGATCTTTACAAATTATTTTATTATAAGACTCCTCCTCGAAAAAGCAAACTTGAATATGTAAATTAGGACTATTATTTATTCTCGGATTTCAGGTTAGAGAGAGAAATAGGATAGATTGCTAGCGGAGCAGTAATTAATCAAATTGAATGTGAACCGTGGATATTTAATATTTGATAATTGAATTTTTTAGGGTGACGAACTGTCACTGGAGATTGAATCTATAATCAATAGTGAAGAAGTAAGAGCTATGGAATTAAGTAAAGATATTAAACATTCAAGTCTTCTCATATCTCGCATACACCGTTAATTGTTTTCCTATTTATTAATTGGGTGCATCTATTATCATTGATCGATTGAATTTATAAGTGGTGGTTCATATTGTGAAACAATTAGATTGTTTTTGATATAAGGATTTTCTTCCTTCCGATTCTCCCACACCTTTCGGCGCGCAGGCAAGATCTTTATAAATTAAGTAAATGTTGTAAATAAATTAAATGTTAATTGAAAAGATGGCGCTGCCAGGTATCCGAAAGATGTATACTTTGTTTAGCATTTAAGATTATGTAATGTTCTTTGCACTGTGAATTTGCCTTCTGTGTTTTTTTATCCAATGGTCTGCAGATTGATATTTTTACCATAGCAGACCTGGTACATCCCAAGAGCTGGTATCACTCATTAGTGCGGCGCCGTATAGGCGGATACCAATCGCCGCAGGTAATTTTGACGCCCAGCTTCCTCCACAGAGAAAGGCACCTGGGCTCTGACGATGCTAATTTTTACCAGGGTTTAATTTTGCCGAGAGCGCCTAAGCCAACAGACACTCTAGGGATCTTTTACATGCCGCATAATCATACGACATGGCCGCTGTCGATTTTCTGCATCACGAAAATCCCCTGACTTGGGCCGGGGTCGAACCCGCAACCTTGATTGCAGAAGGCCAGCGACAAACCAACCATGCCAAAACCAAGATGCCTAAAAGAATGTATTGATATCAAAATATATAGAATATAAGCGTCTATCTTTCCTCTGGAATTAAGGATTGAGGAATTATAACAGTAAACATTGAAAATCCTATAGAATAAAAGAAAAACTTAAAATTCACTTAGAATTTCTTGGACTAAAAATAGAATCCCGCCTGCACATCTTAATGGAAAAGAAATTATTTTGTTTAAGTGTCGTTGTTCGTAAATGAGCAAAACTGCATGTACAGAATGAACATAAATCAAAGCTCGTTACATTTAATTCGTTGAGTAATTAAATTCCCATTTTTCTTTACTTAACTTACATCTATGACTTCTCCAATAAACAAATCGAAACGAAATTCTCACTATTTACATAAAAAACATTAATAATTATTATATTAATTAAATAAATATGTAACGAATTCTAAAATACACTTATTTCTGCTCCTAAAAAAAGAGAAAAGGTTCGATATATAAAGCATGCTATCCGAAGGAAATTACGTAGAATCATTTATAATGTATTTACTTTTACAACTAGTCAAGATAGCAAAGAAAGTCAACTTTTTTCCCTTCTTTATGGAGAACAGGGATTTTTTCTTAGTTCATCCTTTTTCATCGAGAAAAGATTCCTGGATTTACTTAACTTCACTATATGCATTCCCCTGTTCAAATATGACAGAAAACTGGTATGATATTTACAAAGAAATGATAGAGTCCGTTACTGGAAATTAAATTATGTTAAATCAATTGTTCCAAGTGTGTTGAAGCAGATCAGATAGAGAGAAAGGGGGAAATATAATTATCTGCAAAAAATAAATTAGCGGATCAATAGTTTTTTTTCTATGTCAACAATAAGTAATTAATTTCCTAAGGGGCAGCTGGTAAAATGACAGTTTGAGTTGGTAGAGCTCTCCTTCTAAAAGAAATTATATTAAGAAAAATTTTTTATTTGAGTGTATTCAAAACAAATACTTCTCTATAATGAATTGAATAAGGAGGGGTGAAGATTTTTTAAAAGAAAAAGCTATATAATCGAAGTTAAAAATAAAAATACTTCGTGATGACAACGATGATAATTATGAACATTTTTTTTTCCACCTGTGAAAAAAAGCAATGGAAATTTAATTAAAAATTACTTAAAACAATTGGAAAAGTTTCGGGGTTCATTTATTAAATCAATATCTAAGCCGAAATTTCTGGGAAGTGAAGAAGCTCGTAGTTATTTAGTGAATTTAATTTTCATAAAAAAATAAGTGGCTTCATTATAGAAATAAGTTACTTAGAAAAATTAGAATTACAAATTCGCATAAAGAAAGGACGAAATAAGAGAGAGGTTTGTATTCTGCATTATTCATAAGTATTACATAATATTTATGAGAAGCAATTGTGAATAATAAAAACATTAAAATAATAGAAAGTTGTTGTTGTTTTCCTTTTTTTAAACGAGTAAATTATTAGATTTATTTTGTATATCCAATCTAATACGAATTAAAGTCAGTTAAAAAACAAAACTTAAAGTATTAGTAAGGAATGTCGTAATTTTGTTTGATTAACTGTTTAAGAACATCGTACCTCTATCTCTAAACTTCCAGACCATGACAACGTGATAACTTTGAACTCCGACAAATTTAACGTGTATCAGTTCCTCTCTACATATTAGATTTCGTATCTTTGACACTAACAGAAACAATGTCAGTGTCACTAACGGTTCATTGTAATTTTAAACCTTGGTCAAGAAATGAGAGATACGCATGAGCTGATTTTCCACATCATGTGATTTTACGAATTTCTGATACGCGATGCACGTTGAATCTGTCGAACTCAAATTGCGACGGATCTATACGCGGTTCTACGACTCTTGATCCCTTCACGACTCTTTTAGTAAAATATTTATTTCAACCAACTTTCACCGAGTATAAGGAAGAATATTATATATGTAAATGAAGTATATTATATAAATTCTAGTTTTACGAGTTAGTGAGTTGACACATTGGAGTTGGCAAGTAGGAGCTAAGATAGAGTCTGCGCGTTAGCTGTTAGTTGTAGATTGAAAGAGAGTGGAATTAGAGGTCTAGGAGTTGTCCAGGAAAAAGATTACAGAGTGTGGATCCAATGACATTGATCAAGCCGAGAGAGATCACCTGCAAGTTTCCAGTGTACGATCCGATGCAGAAAAAGTTCAGGTATTGGGAGCTTGATTAATTAGAAGTTAGCTTATGAGTGTGCGACGTAGTTATATTTGAGCGTATTTAAGCTGTCTTAGATTCAGTTGAGGGTCCGTAGTAGTATCCCCGTGTTATAGAATCTCACTTTCGCGCTCTACTGTTTAATCATCTACCTTAATTAGATTTGTTTTGTGTCTGATTGATATTTGGAATTAATAAATTGATTAAATTAAAATCATGTCTGTGGATCATTCAGTTTCTTCCACACATCTAGCCGGGTTTATAGGTAGACAAGGCGGTTCAGATGTAAGCAGGAACCGACCGCTATCACAAAATGTTCTCCAGTTTGCGTAGTGTGGAAGTTAGGAGAGAGGGTGTCAGCTCATAGGTGTAATCCTCGACACTTAACTTGTGGTTTCAAAATTACGAGGTCCATCACCAAATGCCCTCGAGTAGCGTGTGATGGTCGTTCTCTCAAGTCCATCGGTATTTGGTAGTTAGAATAAATATCAGCCACAATCAGAACAAATCCGTTTTATTATTCTATCAATCAATTCAAATGACCCAAGGCATGAAATGCCACTTTAATTAAGTTTAGGAGAAAAAGTGAGGTAGAAGATATATTTCATATTTAATTATGAATCAAATATCACTAACTCTTAGAACGTTTTGATAATATACGTCATGAATAATCGTAATTCCGTTCTCAGCTATTTGACATAGTCGATATTAATCTAATCTAACTTATTGACTAAATCGTTACTTAACAATGTTTAATTATTCAAAAATTAGTCATCGAGTAATTATCGACTGGCTCACAGCTACTTTCCGCTAATCGCTAATTCCTAACCACTAAATACTAACTCATCGTACTTAAAAGTTGCAATGCTTGTCGGTTCCTGCTTTCCTCTAATCCCCCTTGTCTACTCTCGGACCCGGCTAGAAGTGTGGGAAGAACTGAATAATCAGTCGACATGATTCACACTAATCATTTTATTGTTACAAAATATCAAACAAGCACAATAATAATCCAATTAAGAACGATGATCAGTATGCAGAGCGCGAAGGTGAGACTCGTTAGTCTGGGGATAATATTGCGGACCCTCAACTGATTCCACGATAATCTATACAAGCTCAATTTAAACTCCGCCACGCTCTAATAAGTAACTCTTTAACTTCTATTGAAATAAGGATCATGATACCTGTACTATTGAGAAGTCCTACTGTTGAGGCCTTGAACGGTAATCTTTAACTGGATTTGATCACTACCGAGTGATCCTCTCTTGAAATTCTACAATTGATACTTTTATAAACTCAGATTTGCACTTAATGAATTCACGCTCCTCCACTCACCAACTAAATGTCAAAACTCGCGAATCCAGAATTTATATAATATACTTAATTTGCATAATCTTGTTTTCTTCCTTCAGTGAAAGTTGATTGGTCAAAATATTTCCCCAGAAGAGTCCCCAAGGGGTTAGTCATAGACGGGTATAGATCCGTCACAAAGTTAATGCTTAAATATCATCCTTATTTACATAAAACGTGTCTTCTTCTTCGGGAGAAATTTTTCAGTAGAACAATATTTAAAAGAAATAGTTTTTCCCATGAGGATTAGTAGGAGAGTCGCGGATAGACCCGTTACAAGCTGAATAGTATGACGTTAATATTCAATCACTCAATCACTCAAAAATTTGAGTTCAACCCCAGTATATAAATTCTAGTAATACATATGAAAAATAGTATTATTATTGAAGCATTGTTCATAAAATAAGAATGTTTTGAAATTATCTTCTTTTCTTTGCCAAAATATTACATTTAAATAATTTTTTCTTGTAATAGTATACTTAAACCAATTTTTTATGTATATTCTAACTCAACTAGCATTAAATATCAAAAAAAGGTGTAAATAACCCTTTTTTCGAAATCCCGGCTTCTAACAGTCAATCCATTTCAATCTAAGACATAAAATTTAAAATAATATAAATTATTATTCAAAATAAATATAGCAGGTGATAAATGATGTAAAAGGAAGGAGATAAATTATTTAATTTATATCAATACTCTGTCTTTGAAAAGTATAATTCTCTCAAAAGAAATTGTGCTACACACTTCTTATTATCATTGCAACGTTACAGGAAAATAACTGTACAATCTATCTTCCTCTAGAACCGAAATTCCCTTCTTTTTTTCTTCTTTTGCCTCATAAACCCCTTGACAGGTTTTCGGTTTGGAGTAGCCCTAACTTACCTAATAGTAAGTTTTTGCAAATTTATCAACTTAAATGAGTTTTTGACAACAGGAATAGAGCTACTTCCACTAAGAGATTTAAATTTTTAAGCCTTTAAAACTTCATAAAACACATGTTAATTAATTAAATTAAAATTACTTAATACCTAAAATAACCGAGCGGCAAACAAGTACTTTAAGTGAAAGGGATGAATCTGGGGATGTGTGTGCAATAACAAATTTTCAACATTTGGCATCAATCTTGCCAGGTTTAACCCTAAATATCTCCTCGGTTAATAGTGTCTAGTCTTTTTTTTTTTTTTTAAATTGGCAAGCTTACTGTAACTCCTTCTCAATCGGAAAACCAATTCAAAGCTTTTTCAAGATATTCTATAATGTGGAATAGATAACAAGTATATCTTTTTAAAGCCAAAATTAGTGACACCCGTTTCTAAACCTGCCTATTCCGATCAGTTCCTCTTGAAATATGACATTTTTTTTTCAAGTTGACTATATGAAATCATTGCTTACCGTGGTATTACGATAGTCAAAACATTCTCAAACCTAGTTTCAAAACCGATAAAAAAAAGGGCATTTAAATGTTAAAAGCAGGTTGTGACGGTTCTATCCGTGACTATTTTAACATCTTGGTGACTCATCTGGCTAAAAATTATTTTATCCAAATAACTTTCGCTGACCAAGAAAGCGTGATTATGTAAATGAGGTATATTATATAAATTCTGTTTTCGCGAGTTTGTAAGTTGGCACGTTGGAGTTGGCAAGTAGGAGTTAGCAAGAGTTTGCGAGTTAGTTGTTAGTTGAAGATTGAAAGAGAGTGGAATTATTAGGAGGTCTTGGAGTTGTCCAGGAAAACGGATTACACCAGTGGATCCAACGACATTGATCAATCCTGCTAAAGATCACCTGCAAGATAAGTACAGGAGTACAGGATACGGTACTGCATAAAAAGTACAGTGAGCATGATTAATTAGAAGTTAGCTTAATAGTGTGCGACGTAGTTTATATTTGAGCGTATTTAAGCTATCTTATATTCAGTTGAGGGTCCGTAGTAGTATCCCCGTGTTATTGAATCTCACCACCGCACTCTACTATTTGATCGCCTATCTTAATTAGATTGTTATTGTGTCTGATTGATATTCTGGTAACAATAAATTACTCAGATTGAAATTATGTCTGTTGATCATTCAGTTTCTCCCACACACCTAGCCGGGTTTATAGGTAGACAAGGGGTTTCAGAGTCAAGCAGGAACCGACAGGTATCACAAGGTTAAAACGTCTTTTTTTCTTGGTAGATTATCTGTGAGAATTGAGAAACTGGGAAAATTTGTGACGTCCGTTATTATACGCCTTTTGCCTAATTCTGGCACAAGAAAGGCTGAAATGTGGTCTTTGTTTTAATAAAATTTATGCTGTCGCCTTGTAACTGCAAATTAACCTCATTCAATTTAGTAAATAAATCTGTTAAATCTGTAAGTCTGGTTTCCACTTGTGATTCAATTTACTTTTAAAATTAGTCACGATCTGATTTAAATAGAGTCACTATCGTAGACCCCCCCCCCATTTATACCTCATGGACCCCCAAATAATTTTTTCGCTGGATTGGACTCCTTGCAGGTCGTCATAGACCCATGGGGGTCTATATAGACCACTTTGGGAATCATTGCTCTAGAACATTGAATTTTAATTTTAAAGCATATATGTAAGAAATTATAAATTGTTTGGGATACAAAAGGCAATGTTTAAAAGAAAGCAATTGAACGGGAATATCTACTTATTATAAAACTATTAAAATTAGGTGTCTCAGGGTGTTAATTTTGTCTCGAAGGGGGAAAATATAAACAATTTTCAAACAGGTGCACTTCTTTTAAATTTAAATTAAATAATTCGAATCTTGTACACGTCATTTACAAAGGATTATAGTTTCAAAAAAGTACAGAATGTTTGAAATATATTCATTATTTTAAAAGTTATAAGCATATGCAAATAAGAAATAATTTTGTAATAAATATTAAGTAATTTTTGCGTTGCGCACGTTATTTTCTAAAATAGTACACTTTGATGCATAAAACTTTATAGAATTATAAAATGTATCATATTCATTAAACCCTAATAAATAAAGAATAATATATGTTTTGTATTTCAAAATATTTGAAAAATATTGAAACTTAAAAAAAAAATTTTGAAAATATAAATTTTATTTTTTTAAAAATATAAATTATTATTCTATTTATTTAAAATTACTACTGTGTAATAAGGATACATTTAACTTTATAAATCAACTTATTGCTAGTAATTATAAAGCTACTACTTTTGAAAATAGCATGCGCAACGTAAAACTTAATTAATATTTCTTATAGAAATTTTCTTATTTTCGTATGCTTATAATTTTTTTAATTATGGTTATATTTTAAACATTTTACACTTTTCTGAAGCCCCCTTCCTTTATAAATAATGTGTAAAAGATTCGAATTATTTAATTTTAATTTCAAAGAGTTATATGTATTTTAATACTGTTTATATTTTCAGCCCTCTAGAAAAGGTTAACACCCCTGAGATTTCTTAGTAAAACTTAAATTTTAATTTGATAAATGGTATACTGCTTTATTAAATGCTATTAAAAACATTGAAAAAGTGTGCGTTCATGCAGAAACCAAACCATAAAATTACTTTTATTAAATGGCAAAAGATTACAAACTTTTAACATTGTACAAACTAACATTAACATTATAGTGATTTAAAATAGATTCAACTTTTTGTTGTTAACTTAGTACTCAGTTATAAATTTAAATTTGCCATTAACGCTATTTTCTGTATTTGCTGGCGAATCTTTCCCATTAGGAACTAGATAAACACCATCTTAAGCAAACAACAACGATCATAAGTACTCTCAAAATCATTATTCAGGCCGCCATTTACTCTTTTCTTCAAGGGGGTAAAAATCTGCACTCACCAGTTTTACGACCCTTTCGGAGAGGCAGCGAACAACAGTAGTAGAACACACGCACATTCGACGCAAATTCGAAGAAGATAACACAACACAAACGCGGGATTCATCAAGCGTAAAACTGAAATGGCTTTTCACATCTCGTAAAAATAATGAAATCACGAAATAATGGAATTGCGAAAAGCGCCCCAAGAAACAAGGGGCGGCAAAAATAATCACATAAAACGGGGCCTCCTTTTAACCGCATTAACTGGCATAAATCGCCCGGAACGAATCCTTTATTGCTTAAAACATCATCTTTAGGGCGCCATTGTAAAACGCAGAATCGATGAGCAAGGAAGTGTGGTCTCAATTATAATCCATCCAAGGATTTGCTTAAGATATCTCAGTTGGATTGTAGGGAAAAAAACTTTTTGCGAAGGGGAAAACGCGGCGGATCTAATTGCATTAAGATTTTAGGGGATCGAAGGGATTTTATGTGTAAGAACCATCAGGGTTGGTTTGTGGGGAAAGTGTTGGGATTTTTACGGGGTTTGAAGCGGGATTGGAAACAGTGGATTTGACAGTTCTTGAGAGAAAAAGTGTGAGACGAGGATGGATGAGAGACGGTGTTGGTTTTTAAAAAAAAGAGTTCGAGAGTGTGAAGGGATAAAAATGGATTTATGAAGGAAAATTTTGAATAAAATATTGGCAATTAAACTGATTAACATAAAATAAAGATAAGTTAAAAAAGATATTGGTGAGCAAATGAAAAATACAACCTTTTTTGCTGTGAATTAAGCTTTGGAAATATTACTTCATAGTGTGTGTGGTGGTGGTGGTGTGTTTGTGGTGGTGTGCTGGTGTGTGTGTGTGTGTGTGTGGTGTGTGTGTGTGTGTGGTTGTGTGTGTGGTGTGTGTGTGTTGTGTGTGTGTGTGTGTGTGTGTGTGTGTGTGTGTGTGTGTGTGTGTGTGTTTAATATCTAATTTGTCTGAAATAATATCAGCAACCAATAAAAGTTCTTAAAAAACAGTTGGATTATTTTATTGCAAGCACACAGAAAAATATTTAAATGAAATAGTAATGTAAATTAGTAGTTTTATGAAGCTTTCTCTCAAGTATACCTTATCACTACACAAAAATGATACTTACCGATAGCACATAAAACATATGAAAAAACACAGAATATTTTATTAGAAAACACAATAAACTAAAATGAGTAAGAAAAATACAGCCCGCGAATAATTTAGCATTGGAGTCAAATGATTTCACAGCTCTTTTTTTTTCTAAGCGTTCTCATTTATATCATTGCGTTCGGCAAACTTATTTTGACACATTCTATATAAAAAATATTGCAGATACGGCAGATATATTAAATACGACAATAGCCAATTTTATATAAAATAATGGGAAAATGTTTCCCTAGTCGTGAAAATGTTAAAAATGAAATACAAGGACAAAGCTAAAGTCAAAATATCGATCAACACGAAATAATACAACAGTCCGGACAAACTATTATGTATTTTCATGCATTTTTCTCTTATCATGAAACGAAAATCGCTTAACATGAAAAGATGGAGAAGGAGGACATTGAAACAGAGTTGATATTTAATGAAATGTTTGATAAATTTATCTATTATTGGACTATCCTATAGTATCATTGGAAGAATTCCTTGCAGTAGATGGTGATAATGTGTGCACCTCCCCAATTATAGTAGATAAAGATATTTTGGAATTTGTTCAAAACTCAAAAATATCGTTGATGCAGATTCCAACAACGAAAATGAAATGAATAATGCAGCACTTATTCCCTCATCACCCTAAATGAGGAACACCATGTATGTGCCGTTATTAAACGCTCATTAGAATGGTGAAATGAATAACAAAATGTAAGACATCGAACTATTTGTTGACAATTTGATGCTGGAAAAATATCAAATTATTTTTCAATTAATAAATATTTTGTTTTACAAATATCTTGGAAAATTTTGTATCAAATTTCATTATGTTTTTATTAAGATTTTTTTTTATTTTTAATAAATATATACATGTATACATACTAATGAAATAAAATAGACTCTAATTTACTTAATTTTGTTGATAAACGGGTTTTTTGCAATATCCTTTAACACGAAAAAATATTTCAGTCACCTCAGTTTCATGTTAAATGATTTTCACTAAAGCAACTTTTTACTGTGTTTTTAATTAAAGCCAATCAAACTAACAGAAGAGAAATGAACAACACTATAAAAAAAAGATTCAGGTTCAATCAAATCGATTTGCTACGAGAGTTGATATCCAAATCCCCGAAGAGATTCAGAAACGATATCGATGATGTGATATATATAAAATCGAAATCAAACTTGATAACCTAAGTCACTACATTTGAGATAATCCGGAAACGAAAGATATCTTTCTGAAAGAGAAACACAATCAGCAAATAAAAATTATCTTCTTGCACAAAACTAGCCAGGAGGCTTATCACTCCGGGCACTTACTTCACTCTTAAAATCCCATAAATATATAGACATTCGACAAGAAGTCTGAAGAAAACCTTTAAAAAAACAAAAGATAGTGAGGAGGGAAAAAAATATTGAGAGAACGTTAGAGCTAGAAGCGGATCAACTTAGATCAAGCAGGCCTTTACATGGTCTCATATTCTTTTCCCTGAGGGTCAACGACGTCAGCGAAATCAATCCTCTGGTGAAAAGACGGGCCTTTAAGCTTTTTCAAATTTCTTCTGAAAAGAGGAAGACATTTTGTTTACTTTCCATCTTTATGTTTTTGATTTGTTTTCCTGGAGAAGGATGGGGGGGGGATATCTTCATGATGTAAGAAAGGGGGAATTTATTGAAGAGGGAAAGTTGATACCCGTGTGTTATGTCATGATCTCTTCCTGTTTTCGACAATAGTGCACTAAAAATTTCGAAAATTCGAATTTTGCAGAAATGGGCATTCGACAAATGATGTGGAACTTTTTTTTTTTTTTTTTTTGCTGATGGATTTGGAGGGGATCTGGCGGAAGAACTTTCGAGTTTTTCCGGAGGCCATGGAATGAAGAGATTGCTGTTGTTGTTGTTTCCGATCCGCTTTTCACTCAGAAATTCATTTGGAAAAGATGACTGAGTGAAAATCGATAGAAAAATGTCTGGGGTTAAAGTGGTAGAGGGAAATTTAGAATTGATTGAATCGCTGCTGTTCAGAAACCTCAAGTAATATTCGATCAGTTTTTAATATTCATCCTTTGGATGCTTCCTTTAATTCGGCATTTCTTAAACTTCTAGTTTCTTGACCCAAAAGAGAAAAATATTTCTTCAGCTTCAGTTACATAATATTCAAGTAAAAATTACAACACAACTATACCGCGAAAGACAAGAAAAGCCCTTTCAGTTATTCACGTGAATCTTATACTCATGTAACTTTGAATATAGTTTCATGGAAAAACTGAAGTATATATTTCTGAAGGTTGCTCTTTCCTTTTTAATTTTTAATTATCTTCCCAAATTAATTGCAAATTTATTTGTGCACATATATATTACTAATAAAAGTAGTATTACTCTGCTCTTTGAAGTCACCTTTTGTTTAGCATTAGCAGTAATGAGGAATATCAAACATTATTTTTGTTAAAACTGTAACAAAGTGACTATTTTTAATCTATTGTTGTTTTTTTTGTACTGTTAATGTCAGCAAAATCTTCATCTAAGCAAATAATATTTTTTAAAAATTTAAGTCAATTCCTACTTAATTCAAAAAAAAATTATTTTAGTTAGTTTTATTAAATTCTTACATTTTATATAGATATGTATATAAACATGATATAATCACAACATTAAGAGGCAATGAATTTTTATTAATTATCATTAAAGTATCGCATTGTCATCCAAAACAATCGTATATACAAAATTTCAGTTCAACTGAATGC
Source organism: Trichonephila clavata (assembly GCA_019973975.1). Classification (NCBI taxonomy): domain Eukaryota; kingdom Metazoa; phylum Arthropoda; class Arachnida; order Araneae; family Nephilidae; genus Trichonephila; species Trichonephila clavata. The sequence continues at coordinate 3,171 of BMAO01008864.1, read as the reverse complement.
TTTGAAACCTGAGAGAGAAAAAAATCTTTTAAAGTTTTGACCCAAGTCACTAAAAATGAAACCAACACGGCTGTATCTGTAATTCTTTAAATAATTAATTTCAGTCGATTAAAATTAATTACAATTAAATTATCGTTTTGTTACCCAAAACAATAGTGCATAGAAAATTTCAGCTCAAATGAGCGCTTTTAAATCTGTGAGAAAAACATTTTCAAGTTTTGACACAAGTGGCCAAAATAGTCGCTAAGTCGCCAAAATGATGCCAACGTGGCTGTATTTGTAATTCTTTTTTTAATTAGTTTTAATCAATTAATTTTTATTAATTATAATAAAAGAACTGTATTGTCATCCAAAACAAGCGTGTGTATAGAATTTGAGCTCAATTGAGTGCTTTAAAATGCAGTTTATTAACGATTGAAAATTTGAACCATTTGCGGGATTTACTACTTAAGAAAATGTTTAAAATAATAGCAGAAATAATATTTTGTATTTAAAGAATAAAAACCTTTTTCAAGAAATCCAGTTTCATGATATTATTGCTTTAAAGTGCGACGACAGCAAAAAAAAATCAAATCTTTCCATTCATTAGTAAATGTAGTGTATTTTTTAAACATATTTGCTAATATGTAAATGAAACAACTGTATTTCCCTGAAGCTATAAAGCCACGACCCACTTTGTAGTGTGTGTGTGTGTGTGTGTGTGTGTGTGTGTGTGTGTGTGTGTGTGTGTGTGTGCTGTGTGTGTGTGTGTGTGTGTGTGTGTGTGTGTGTGTTGTGTGTGTGTGTGTGTGTGTGGGTGTGTGTGTGGTGTGTGTGTGTGTCGGTAACCCTAACTGTTTATATTGCATACTCATTAATTATTTTATACAAATATTTATTTCATTTACACAGTGCAAAAAAGATGAATAATGAGTTATAACTGAAGCAGTAATTAGAAATCATTAGCAATAATTAAGAAAAGAGTTCTTTGAATCCATTTTTCATTTATGCTTTGAATACATCATAACAAGAGAACATAGTCCAGACAGAAAAAATGTGATAAAACAATTTTCGTCCATTTAGATATATTAAATCCCCATTCATATTATTTATAATTAATTTAATTAAGCAACACAAAAAAACTTTCTTCGGAAGTTCACATTTATTAACCCAAATGATGCCCTTTTTGCTTCGGTTGCTTAGTTATCAAAGTCGAAATTATTTTTTTTTTAGTTCCGAAAGTGAGTTATTATTCTACATATTTGAACATTTAATGCGACAATTAAATTTGTCTATTTCTGATTCAATAGATTCAAAAAAAATATTCCAAAATTAATATTAAGTTCATAATAATCTATTTGATAATTTGCAAGTCATCGGCTACTGGCGAAAGTAAGAAGGGTCTTCCTAACAAATGTTTAACATACATACACACACCTATATTAACATATATATATATAAGCCAAAAAAAATGACTAAAAAAGGAACACATTTATTGTTCTAGGTTATGTTTTTATTTTCAAATATACCTTTGTGATAAAAAAAACTCACGTCTGTAAAATTTATTTCAAATACTTTGTTTTCTTTTACTGATAATATGCAACACGAATATATATATATATTTATAACGTAAAAGAACTAGCCACTTTATTTGATCGAATAAAGAAGCCCATTCATCCTGAAATCGTCTGATCTCGCTCTTTTTTCAATTATGTTGCCATTCACACAGAAATAAACTCCATAGAGTCCCGTCAAAACACGCTACAAGTCGCTGTTATTTTACACGTCCTAAAAATCCATTTCTCTCGTAAAAACAAGACATAAAAAGAAGCAAGCAACTATGATAGGAACATCACGAAAGAGGCGAAACAAAAAAAATATAATAATAACAGCACTAAAAAGAAAAGAGAGGTAGTCCCGTCAATCATTTTGACATTACTCGGGGACTCTCAGTTCAAAACCTGCACTTATTAAAATCTCTTCCTGCACCACCGAAAAGAGGGGAAGGGATAAACCATGGGGAAAAAAGAAGGAAAAAAATTGTATTTTCTACATTACCTTCTTTCCACTACCAGTAATCAAATTTCCTTTTCCTTGAAAAGAGCCCTAAAAGCATCCCAAAATGAAAGTGAGGGGCATATAAGGCTAAAGGGACGCGAAAATGAAAGCCGACGTTTCTGGCAAGATAAAAAAAAACACGGCTTGCAGGAAGTTTTAAAAAAAAGCTGCATTATTGCTAGCAGCTCTTTTTTCTTTCTCCTGTCCTCTCTTTTTTTATTTCCCTTACCACTTTTACTCCACATTGTAATGGTTTTATAATTTTTCCTGAACTGAATGAAGGACAACCCTGTTCACTGCACCAAAAACAAAGGACAGAGTTTTCGGCACACAATGGAATTCTTTTTAGGGGTGGATTTGTATGCAACATGTGGCTCAAAGGGACGAGTTTGGGATGCCACTTTTTTCGAGGGGAAGAAAGAGGACTAAAGACCACGGCGTGAAATTCAAATAGAAAAATCTTCTATTTTTATCCTGTAGAAGGTGCCTTTGCGCGAGGAAGGTTAGTAAACGTATTTCTTTGTTGGTAATATATGCTAAAAGTACGAATATATCTAGCTCTGCTAAGATCCTTTTTTGTGCAGCGTTATTCTTTTGAAATAAAGTTCCCTAACTTAAAAATAAAGTTTGTGATTTGGTTACTGTAAAATGAAAATTAAATGATACCTTATAATATTTTTCCCTCTTAAACACTGAAATTGGTCTTTTGTACCAATGTCATAATTTATGCACAAATTTTTAAAGAATACTTTAAGGTATACGAACACACAATTCAAAGTACTTTTTAACAAAATATTATATTTAAAGATAATAAATGCTTTTTAGAACTCAATACCAAATAAGTAATAATGTTCCACTAACAATATTTAAAAATTAATTACTTAAAGTTGTGGACGGATCTATACGCGCTTCCACTATTATATTCTTATCCTTTTAAACAAAATATATAATTCAACCAACTTTCATCGAGTAAGCAAATGTGATTTATGTAATGAGGTATATTATATAAATTCGGTTTTTGCGAGTTGCAAAAAGAAAGAAAGAAAGGAAGGAAGGAAGTGATTTGTAGACAAGTTGTTGTTGACACGCTGAAGTTAATACGTTAGATGTGTGCGAATAGGAGTTAAATAGAAG